>PVHP010003946.1:0-74511 GCA_004024765.1 Zapus hudsonius | reverse complement strand
TATTTAGTGGGCAAACCATGCGTTGTTATCCCGAATTCCCCGCTTCCCCCCTCCCCCTCCCTGATCAGTTGTATATCCTCCTCCGTGGGCTGTCTGTATTAGTCCTTGTGGCAAGGGATCCTGTATATCTTAGTACTCATCCCGGTCTTCCTGGCCCAAGTGTGTTGTTACTGATGGGTGCCATGCCTCCGGACAGTCTGTATGTACTTTTTTCTGGTGATTTTTTTTTCTTTTTTTGATTCTGTGCCTCAATACCCTAGGGTTATTTCTTCAGAGGAGGGATTGTGACAGTAACTTATACTTTCAGGCAAGTTCCACAGATTCCATACTTCCCCCACCCCTTGAGTGGGAGATGTCTCTAACTAGAGTTCAAACCGAAATTCTGAAACTGATTGATCAAAGATAGACCAACCAGCTATATCTCTGATTTATCTGGCCAGGTCATATAAGTCGCTTGAAATAGGAAGTTTGCCTCTCTCCCCCACATGGCAGACTATCAGAAGGACCTCAGAGTTTCCTAGGTTTAGTTAAGGCCTCCCTCAACACAGTCTAATGGCTGTGGTGAGGAATGGGGTTTCTCATGATGGGAGCCCTCTGATATACTTCCTTTGCTTGTTTGGCTGAGCAGCCCAGATTTTGCTAAAACCTCTCTCATGTGTTCTCTCCACACTAGTGGCTGGAGATCTCTAACTTCTCATTTCTTTAATTAATTAAAGTATGGGCTACTTTCCCCAATCCCACTCCCAAATCCTCTGAATTTACTATGATACAAATTGTGTGAAATGCTATCTGGGCTTGTCCAATTCTTGGGCACAGTGAGATACAAACTCTGAAGGAAGTGCAGTGAGTGAAACTTCAGGTATTCTCCTCACTGTTACTTCCGTCCCCTGCTTCACTGTTTTTCTGGAGATCAAGAATTCTGATTGATTTGGGCCACCTATGTCCTCCCAGCCCTGGCAGAGGTTCCCAGGTGCCTGAGTCCTGGCCCCGCCTGGCAGCTGTTTGCCCGTGGAGCGCCCGATTGCCTGTGTATGTGGGGGGGGTCTCAGGGAGAAGTGCGCCCAAGAAACCCTGTTGCTGAAGAAACCACAGAATACATCGTTCAGCATCAAGAGACTCTTCGAGGTCTGGAATGGTAACCAGCCCCCAGATGGCAGTTAGTGCAGTGCTGGAAGGCACTACACAAGCTGCCAGGGGAAGCTGAACAACGACAGCTGGTGTAAACAGACCACTGGCATGAAACACAGTCTGAGACCATGAGTAGGCTGACCACACCTCCTACTGGGAGAGAAAAGGAAACCAAGAAAGGAGCAATTGTGCAATGGAGGAGGCTGGGCCTGGGGGAGACAATCAACAGCTATTAAATTCGGCCAAATATTCCACTCAGTGAGGGGGAACCCTTGATTGGAACCAGGGATTCAGGGCGATATGCACCGGATCCCATACTCTTGGGCTCCCAAGAGAAGATGCACTATGTGAGCGTCTGCCGGGGAGGCTTTTGAAAATAGAAGCTAGATAATCCAGATTGCTGTATATTTGTTAACCGATACTGACCTCATTCTCTGATGGAGATTGTGTTTGTATTTTTCAGGATACAGCGAGGGAACTGTGGCCCATATAACCCTACCAACCCATTGCAGGCAGAAAGCTGAGATCCTGGCATGAGATGAGCCACCACAGTCATATGGGGGAGGATGTATATGGAACCCCACAGAGAATGATTGGATGAACAAGGGACCCACAGCCATAGCCATTCAATCAACAAAGGATAAGCCAGTGAGACATAAACCAATGAATCTCGACACAAAAATCCCTAAGCTCACAACACCAAAGCAGCCTCAATACTCACCCACCATGACTCAGCGGAACTGAGCGGAAGAGGGGGCGGAAAGATTGTGAGAGCCATGGTGGGGGAGAATATCAGAGACTTGGCAACCCTCAGTAACAACACACTTGGGTCATGAGAACCCGGCTGAAGAATGAGCTATCCATGGTCCTCTACCACAAAGACTGATACAGACGGCCCACGGAGGAGGATATCCAGCTGACTGGGGATGGGGAAGGGGGGCAACGGGGAATTGGGGATAACAACTCATGGTTGGCCCACTAAACAATGTAACTCATTATGGACAATAAAGAAAAAAATAAATTAAAAAAAAAAGAATTCTGAGATCAAAGCACTTGGATATCAGTATTAGGTGACAGTCCTTTCCAAAATGGCACCTGTGGTGTGTCTATACATAACACAAGGTAGATTGGCCAAAGAGGTATCTGTGGTTCTCTGTCCCTCTTTCATAAGGTCATTAATCTCACTCAGGAAAATTCCACCTTCATGACTTAATCATGAAGGCCTTAGTACTGTTTAACACTGTGGTCAGTCTGCATAATCCCACACATCCAAACCAATCTCTCTATTTTACTCTTGCCTACTTAGTCTTCTGATCATCAATTTTTATATCTATACCTTTCTTCCTAGGTTAAATTTCTTGTTTTTAAAAAAATCTTGTTCTTATTCTTGAGATTTTAAAAATTTCTCATTCTGTCACCCAAAATTTAAACCTTTCTAAATCTTTAAATAATGAACATATTTAATTATACCGTGTGCATTGTATACTTAACTCATTGAATATATTTTCAAAAGGCAGAATTGAAGACATGATCTGTTCTGTTAAATACTGATTAGTAACTTTTTACTTTAAGTGTTTCAGTTAGTTACCTGCGCCCACCCCCATCCATAACTGAACAAGCCACTGGATCTTTTTTTTATTTATCTCATCTCTTCAAGCAATTATTAATTTAATAGTGCATTTTCAGTGTCTGATGGTTAAGCTCCAAGTTACATCTTCATCTGGACAATGGTTGAATGTGATGGAAAATCAATATCAATTGTATATACCACAGTATATATTTAAACATAAATATTTAAATCACTGGAATATTTTGCTTTTAAATGGTGTGGTAAATAGCCATTTACTGTAATACACAGCCTGGTTTATCATAAAAAAAACCTATGGATTTTGAAAACCAATTTTACACATTAATACACATATTATGCTTGATAATAAAGATCATTTATTATTATGATTCAATTTATGTTCCCTAAGTGTAGGAAGGCAGCAACATTAAAAGAGAAAGCGTATTGTTAGGTCATACTAACATCATAAAATAAATCTAAGAGGGTCGCCCTTTAGCTGTGTGCTCCTTGGTCTTTGTAGGAACACCAAACCAGACTATTCAATTTTCCAGTATTAGTTTGGAAGTATTACATTTTACAGAAAAAGAAAAGACATTGTACTTCTCCCATTTTTATCAGGTTTCCAAATTATTCTTTACTCTTACTAAATATATAATCGATGCAACTTTATAGTTTTATTTTTTAAGAAAATTTGCCATGTTAACTTAGAGCTAGGAATGCTAAAACTATCAATTGTCAGAAGCAAGCTAGTTTTCCTGAATAATACAAAAGCAGAAACTATTTTCTCAGAGATTTATTATTATATTTTATTCCATAACAAAATGATTTCCATTAGGTTTTAGGTGCAAAATAGCTCGATTTTTATCTCATAGAATAAATACATGTGGGAATAAATGTTAAGCTGTAACAGAAGATGTGCACAAAGCAGCAGAAAGTTCACTTTGTTGTCCTTACCTACAACAGTGCTTAAAACAAGGTCATACATGCCATATTTGGTATTTTTATATGGAGATCATTTCATGAAAATAACTGGCTTTTGCATTTACAAATGTTGCTAGCTTTTCATAGAAAAAAATTCAGATGTGGAAAAGGTAAGAAATAGCTATAAACGTTAGGAAATGTACTCTTAATTTTCCCTGAAGTCATTTAATTTAAGAAAGAACTATGAGACTTCTCCTTCCTCTCATATTTATCATGGATGGGGTTATACCACAACAGTATATTGCAACAATGAATTTTTAAATAACAGAACTATATTGTCACGTGGTTGTAGCATCCTAGCAGTTCAAGATCAAGAGTTCAGAATCTGACAAGCACCTTCTTGCTGAAAGGCTTTCTGGGGCAGAAAGGGAAAGAGAGCAAGAGCTGGAGGGCATAGTCCTAAGCCCTCTTGTAATCAGTCCCTATCCTTCTTGACTGTGGCCATCTCGTGACCTAAGCACCTCTTCCACAGTTATTTGTCTCCATATGAAAATCCTGTTGCATTGTAGGTGAGGTTTTAGTCTCTTCTTAGGAAATATGTTTCCTCCACAACCATTTTGAAAGCATTGACCTACTGTTTCTTTGAAGTGGAGAGCTTAAATCATTAAGTCTACAGCATAATGATTCTATTTGGGTGATCTCAATGATATTCGAAAGGTCAGTGGAGAGAAAGTCTGTGGACACTTACTACTTGTGATGTCTATGAAGGATGTATTTGATGCTCCATGTCTCCTCATAATGTCCTATACACATACTGAAACTGCTGGGATTTTAAAAAATAATAAAGATTTAGTTATAATAAAACTTTCTATAAAACTATTATTTTAATTAACTATGGGAAAAAACTGTCTATTTTGCCACTTCAAATATTGAATCACAGAAAAACTAGTCTGCCAAGACAGACCAGATAAATCCTCCCTCACTTCAGAAAAAAACTCCCACACATATGCTTTTGCAGTGTAAGGGCCCTTTGCTCTGTCCCTGGCAACATGTGATTTTACAGTTTTGCAGTTTTACTGGAGTGTCAGATAATGAAATCAATCAGGGGCTGGGGAGATGCTCAGTGAGTGAAGTTCTTGCCATGCAAACACAAAGACCAGAGTTCAGATCCCCTGAAACCCAGAAAGCATCTGTAACCTCCACACCCCTTTGGTGAGATGGAAGCTGAGACAGGAGAATACCAGGAAGCTCTCAGGCCAGCTAGTCTGGAGGAGGCAGCATAGAGGCAGAAAACTAGGCACTCTGCCTTAAAGAAGTAGAAGGCAAAGACTCATACTTGCAGTTTCTTCTGACTTACACACACACACACACACACACACACACACACACACACAGAGAGAGAGAGAGAGAGAGAGAGAGAGAGAGGCTTAAAAAAGAAATTACTAACTCAAATACTAACGGAATTTACTCAGGATGTTTTGATGACACAATTCTTGCACTTAATGCACTGTATGTGAGAACTGTCTGCATCATTGGCCATTTCAGGAGAGCATTCCTAATCATTGCTCGTAGTGTTCCATGGTGCCAAGGCTCCACACTGTACTTATCCATTCACCCAATGTGGATGTGGTTGCTGAATTTGCCTCATTATGCATAAAGTTATGCACTTAAGGTATAAATACTGATTATATGCTTTCATTTCATTTTTGAATATATGTAGAAGTAGATTACTGAGTCAATGGGCTATGTGGTTTACATTTATTTATAAAAACATTTGCATACATTTGCCAGGGTATCTACGGTTCTTTGCATTTCTACTAGAAATGTGCAAGATTTCTAGACATTTTTCCAGCATTGCCTGCATTTGGTTTTATCATTTGTGAAAGATTCTAGTAATCCTAAAAATGTAGTATGGTATGTGACTATACTTTAGGTTTGTATTTGCATAATTATGGTGGGCTAGCTTCTCTCAAGTACATAGCTACAATCTATATTTCTTCTGTATGTTATCTATTCGCATATATTGCCAAATTTTCTCAGTTTTTCTCTTTATCATTTGGAAATTGTTTGACTATCCTGGCTAAAAATTGTGTATCAAAAATATTTTCAGGGGGTGGGGATATGGCTCAGAAGTTAAGACACTTGCCTACAAAGTCTAATGACTCAAATTCAATTCCCCAGTACTCACATAAAAGCCAGATGCTCAGTGGTACATGCATCTGGAGTTTTTTGCTGTGACTGAAGGCCCTGGAACAACCATTCTCTTTCTGTCTCTTCTCTCTCTCTCTCTCTCTCTCTTTCTCTCTCTCTCTCTGTCTCTCTTTCTCTCTCTCCCTCAGTTTGAAAATGAATAAAAAAATATTTAAAATATTCTCTCAGTACATGGTTTGTCATTTCATTCCATTAACTATGTATTAGCAAAGTAAATGAGTTTTTGTTTGACTTTCTTATTTTGCTGAAGTCTAATTTCATAATTTTTATATTCATTAAAATTTGTGCCTTAATATAGCGACTTACAACTGTTAGTACTGGTAGAGTTATAAAGACTTTCTCTAAATTTTAGTACGAGTTTTATAGTTTTACAGGTTTTGTTTAGGCTGACACATTTTAATTTTTTAATAATTTATTTTTGTGGATGTGTGAGTATGGGCTCAGGTGCCATGGCATGTGTGTGGAGATCAAAGGACAAATTCATCTTCTTTGAGATAGGGTCTCTTGAAGCTGTAAACAAATTGCCAGAGAGTAACCAAAGGTCAGCCTAGCTAGCCAATGGGCTGAAGCTTCTCCTGGCTCCGCCTCCCATTGACAGAGTCTCATCAGGATCACAGGTGCCATTCCACCTTGCACCTGGCTTCAATGATGCATTTGAGTTAGTTTCTGGATAAGGTGTGAAGTATGGATGGAAGCTCATCTTTCTGCATTTTCTAGCTGCTTCAGCACAGTTTGTTAAAAGTGCTACCCTTCTCCTCATTGGGCTTAGTTCTGTGTCACAAGTCAATTATGCATAATTTATCATCTTCATTCCATTATGCTGTGCATCACCTCCCTATCCAATATCACAGTGTCTTTATATCTGCAAAGTCTTGGATTCAGGTGGTGAGAGGCATGCACACTGTGTACTTTCCTCTGTTTGTATTGAGATAAAATAAACACTTGGAATATTCAAAGACTTGAAGCCTTAGGTTATGTAATATGTTCTGGGATAAAAGGATATTTTTTTTTCATTTGCTTTTTGAAATTGATTTTTGCTTTGCCTCTCTGAAAGCCATGTCTTTGGAATGTAGTCTGTTTTAAAACAAGACCTCGAAGGCCCTGTTAACCTATGTATGTGGTGGGGGCATATTTCTTCATGTATTCCACAGAAGTCATATGTCTTTTTTATCTGTCTCACTCTTGTTTCCTTACTGGTATATATTCCTGGTGGAAGAAGAAGATAAGTATGTCAGTCTTTGGAGCCAGGTTCATCAGAAGTCTGTCATGCAGTAAGTCTGTTTTGAAGCACAGCATGACTGAAAGAAGCATCTGGATATAAATGATATTATAACAAAGAGCCTTCTCCAAAAGTTATCTTCCCGATCTAGGACTTACCTATAATATAATACATAGAAGTTAGAATTAATCTTTAAAATACTTTAATCCTTTGGCATAGATCAGCTATAATTAATAATTGTAAGCATTTAGGAAGCCCACTTCATCATATATGATACTAAAGGGTGCAAAAAATGAATTTTTTTTGAAATTTGTAAAATAATGCATAATTCTAAATCATTAAAAATGCTATATACAGATTCAATGCAATATCATTAAAAATAGCAGCTTTATTCTTTGCAGACATAGAAAAATATTATCCAAATTTATTTGCAATGCTAATAGGCTTCAGATATCCAAAACTATCCTTGGTAAAAGAAGCTCCTCAAGAGATATCACCATACATAGTCAGTCTAAAATACACTACAAAGCCATTGTAATAAAAAAAAACATGGCACTGGCATAAAAACACAGACCAATAGAACAGAATTGAAGACCCTGAACTAAGCTTGAGCAACTATATTTACTTGATATTCAACAAAGGTGCCAACATTTAGTGGAGAAAAGATAGCATCTTCAGCAAATGGTGCTGTACGAATTAAATAAATTGTGTAAAAAATGAAACTAGATTCCTTCCTCTCACCACGCACAAAACTCAGCTCCAAAATGGATTAAACCTTGGAAGAAAAAGGAGAAACTCTCCTCTAGATAGAAGAAAATCTTCCTGAAAATTTCCAGTAGCCTCAGAAGTGCAAAAATCACTTAACCAATGGAATCTCATCAAGCAAAAAAGCTTCTGTACAAAGAACATACCATTCTCAGAACCAATAGACCACCATCAGACTGGGAGATAATCCTTGCCAGTTACACCACAGACAGAGGTCTAATATCTGGAGCTTACAAAGAGCTCAAAAGATTAAATAATAAAAAAATCAAACAGCCCTCTCACAAAACGGGGCACTGATCTCAAAAGGGAATTCACAGAGGAGCAAATACAAATGGCCAACTCCCATTTAATAAAATGTTCAATGTAATTAATCATCAGGGAAAAACAAATCAAAACTAAAATGAGATTCCACCTCTCTCCAATCAGAATGGCAATCATTAAAAAAATCTACCAGCAACAGATGTTGGTGAGGATGTGGGGGAAAAGGAACTGTCATTTCCCTGCTGGTGGGAATACAAACTTGTACAACCACTATGGAAAGCTGTGTAGAAAATCTCGAAAAGGATGCAAGTACAGCTACCAACAGACCCAGTTATCCCTCTACTGGGCATCTACCCTCAGGTCTTCTGGCTCCAGCACAGAGACATCTGCTCAACCATGTTTATAGCAGCTCCATTCATAGTAGCTAAGAATTGGAATCCATCCAAATGCCCATCACTGCACGAATGAATATCAAAGTTATGGTATATATACACCATGGAATTCTATTCAACATTAAACAAAAATGTCATAATGAAATTTAAAGAAAAGTGGACAGACTTGGCATGGATCATATTGAATTCACACAAGAACAGAGAGACAAGTGCTGAATATTTTCCTTCATCTGTGGTTCCTAATCAGGCTAAGCTTGAACATTAAGCAAAACTGACATGCAATTCAGGAGATGGACAAAGGGATGGAAAGAACTTGGGAGGAATAGGATGAAGAGGTGAGTTATATACTAATCTAAACCCACAATGAATTGAAACCATAGAATCTTTAATTCCCTACAGCAAATTCTTGAGGTAACTGGAGGAATCAGATGGGAACAAGGGCCCCAAAGAGGGAGGGTAGAAGCTTAACTCAAAGACAAATGGCCCTGACCTATGGCTCCCTGTCTCAGTAGTTAGTTGCTTCCAACAATGAGATGTTGATCAAAGTAACCTATGAGGTCCCCAAAACAAGACAAGCTTTTGTCACAGCTCTTGAATACCCACCTTAAGCAAAAGATAAGAACCTATTGCTGGTGATTCCACAGACTGTTGCCACACAATACTGAGAGACCAGCTGAATCGGAAACAAAACCAGCTCCCAGAAGGTTAACCTGAGTAGTGCCAGAAGCTGCCAGGGGAAGCAGACCAGAGATATTCTGAGAAAGCAGGGGACATCCTTATACAACTTTGACCAATGCCCTGAAAAGGCTGAACACACTGCTATGTGGCACAGACTAGCAAGGCAAGAAATGCCCTTTTGTGCCGCTCAACCAAGGTGGGTAATCAAAAGCTGGCTAATTGGCTAAGACATCCACTGAGTGGCAAGGATCCCTTAATTGGTACTGGGATCCAAAGCAAACTCTTATGGACATCTTGATCTCCAAAGGGAAGTCCCCATCACCATAGGTCTAAAGAAATGCCACATCCATTAAAATCTTGCCAAACCAACAATGTTTATCTCATTTAACCAATCTCACTCTCCTTTGGAGATTCTGATTTTATTTTTCAGAAATTAATGAGAACCATAGACAACCTAATTCCAACAAAAGGGCCTGTGATGTTGGCTGACACCCAATCAGGAGATGAACCACCCCAAACTCACCATCTAGAGCCCTATAAAAACCTTTAAAGAAGTGACAACATGAGCAAAAGAGCTACCTCAACAGCAAGTGAGATAACGTATGGAAAGAAAATGGAGATAGACATGGAGGATGCCCAGAATAGTCCAACTCAGAAATTCAGAGACTCTTAAGAGCTCAACTATAAAGCAGACTTAAAATTCACCCACCATGACTTAGGGAAATTTGCAGAAGAGGTGGAGGAAAGAATGTAAGAGTCATGGATGGGAAGAATATCCAGAGATATTGCCCCCCTCAACAACAACAACAACAATAACAACACACACAGCCTAAAGCTTATGCAATTCATAACCATTGAATTGACCATTTCGGCAATCCCACTGAGGAGGGTCCTCAGTGAGTTGGGGCCAGGGAGGAGGGAAATTGGGGTACCAACACAAGACCTGTCCATACTGTCTGTCTAATTATTAACAATAAATAATTTTTCAAAAAAATGGAAAACAAAGTAAGTTAAAGACATAACATCATTTGATAATACAATTTGGAACTCTAGTTACTACACACAATTTCTAATAATTTTTAGCTAAAAAAGGCATTCAGTGATTTTCCCATATGGGATACTCATTAGAAAACATATGGATGCATCTTCACAAAAATACATGCTTGGAATTAAATGTAAAAAGATATACTTATATGTTAAATTTAGCCCGGTACTTTAAAATTATGGTTAAAAATTATCTTCATGTCAGAAAATCCTAGTTTATATAGTCTTTTAAAAAATTACACACTAGAATATATTTACCATATACTTTAATTGATAATTTTGGTACATTGTTAATTAATGATTAATGACTTAAAATATTACATGAGAATTAAAATTTACCATATTATTCAATTTCTATTTCATTACTGGTTGTATCTTAAGGATAAATTCCATTTGGTAATGGTATATGGTCACCTCTACCAGTTCCCATTAGTAGCCCTCACTAAGTAGCTAAGACATCATAAGATTTGTGTGAGGTATTTTCTATTTTCATGAAACTATATCCATCTTTAGTGCTAGATATCCAGGGTAAGTTGAGCCACATCTCTGCTTAGGAACAAACTCAGAAAACCTCCAGAAATGTTCATGGGAAGTTCCAGTCCTGCTTCAGGAAGGTATATTCAGTGACATGGGATGTTCAATTGTCTGTTACAATTATCTTGCGGACAGTGCATCACTACTCTCCCAGCATCCAGGAGACTGACAGGAAGATCTTTAGTTCCTGGCTTCTCTGAGCTACAAAGCCAGACCTTATCTCAAACACAAAAACTTGCCACAAGGACTAATACAGACAGCCCACGGAGGAGGATATCCAACTGATCAGGGATGGGGAGGGGGGGAATTGGGGAATTCGGGATAACAACGCATTGTTTGCCCACTAAATAATGTAACTCATTATGGACAATAAATATATAATTTTAAAAAAGCAAACCAATCCTCCAAACAAAGAAACACAAACCAATCATTTCTGTTCATACTGCCCACACTCAGCTACTGTTACTCTAAGTGTTATATAAAGGCCTATGTTCAGTGCAGCCCAATATGTCAGAGCACCAGATGATGAGCCATTTCTATCCCTACAGAGAAGATGAGTCTTTGCTCACTCTCCTGAGCTTGGTAAAGGGGCTATGGTATTCAGGGTCTTCCACCTCAAATCACTGTATGCAATCACTTGTTCTGAGCATCTGGATTAGGCTGGCTCACATTACCACTGCAGGGTAAGTGAGACAGAAACCAGTCTTCTGGATATCCCTGAGACAGATAGTCAAAGGATGGATGTGTCACTCGTAATGGAAGGAAGGAGGAAGGCTGCTATGACTGGATCAGGAAACTTAGAATGTGGTGAGTCACAGGCTTCTGCAGGGGTGGGGGTATGTACTCTTAGCAAACAATTGTGGGGGAGCAGAGGGTATTCACTTTGGTGGAGTTGCCAGCAGGATGGGCATGGAGCTCCAAGGATGCAGATATTTTAAAAAAATATTTTATTTATTTATTTTCAAGGAGAGAGACAAACAGTCAGAGAATGGGCATGCAGGGCCTCCAGCCACTGCAAGGGAACTCCAGACAAATGTGCCACCATGTGCATCTTGCTTTGGCTTATGGGGAATCAATCTTGTACAGTTAGGCTTCACCTTAATTGCTGAGCCATCCCTCCAGCCCCAAGGATAGAGATTCTGTGAGATGTCTCCAGACTAAAGCGGGCTTTCTGGTGATATAACTCCCTTTTAGTTACTCATGGCCCTCACCCATATGCTTGATCACCAAGCTAAATTTGGGTGAAAATTTTCTTTTTTAAGATGGTCCCTTATCTGGAGTGAACAATCATTTGTTCATATCTCTCTAGGAAGTCATGAAGCTCTCCTTCTCTATGGAGAAATCACAAACTTGAGAATTTCTTATCTCTATACCTTGCTATGCCAAGTAAGGGTGTGTTTACTTTCCTGAAAGGGATTATGACTAAAAGGTTTGGTCACTTTCCTCTGAGCCTTTGAAGCAAGAAGCTATGATGCAGTAGTATCTTTAGTAGTTACTGGTTGTCTGTTTCTTACTCAGTGAGTGGTTTTAGTTGACCCCACTGTGTTTATTTCTGTATATAGTCTTTTCATCTTTTATTGTACTGGCCTGTAATTAAACAAGTAGTTTCTCTTATTAATTTACATTATATAGGGAATTCATTCCTTGGTTCCCTACATTTTCATTCTTTTCCTCTTGGAAGAGTTGTGTTCCCTGTGTACATTTTATGAAGATGTGCATTAATTTGTCTCCATTGTGTGCAAATCCATGACAATAACACATTCATAATCCTTGAATTGGAACATGGCTAGTGAGGTTCAAATTGTTAAAACAAAAGTTCAAGTGTAGTAAAGAAAAAGGAGCATCAAAGATATATTAAATGACTTAGAATTGTTTGTTTTAAGAGAAAGTTCTGTAAATGTTCTAACAAGTTTAAGAGAGCTAAAATGCAGGGAATCACACTTATGGTACTAAATATGGGAAAAGCAAAACTGAGAATTTCTCACTTTGCTATTGTTGTCTGACATGGGAGGTAAATTGACTTGGAAGAAAAATTGGCCTTACCAATTGAGAAATTACTTCAGATGTTTTCTTATATGTGATACAGTATTTATAACTTCCCTCCATTCTACTCATGATGTCTCAGGCAGGAATTTTCAAACTTTCCTGCAATGAACATCAACTTGGAAACTTGAAAGCCCATTGCTCTGACTGGACCCAGCGGCAGTCAAATGAACCTGGTTGGCAGAAGTAATTGGCATGAGGCTATTTTATGACTCCCAGGAGATCCATGGATCCAATTTAGAGAACAAGGGTCTTCATACAATCCTTACCTCGTGTATTCTAAGTCTTCCCCAATTACTTCAAGATTTAAAATACATCATGAAAACATAATCTTTCCATACACTAGGAGCATATCTGAATTCAGAAATTATAAAGTTAATATATTTTAAGTCCTGATCTGTTCACTCCCCCACAGTTATTTTTTTAAAGAGTCTATGCATGCAAGCAGCTTACACCTTAGACCAGAAACTGTATGAGGAGAGCAAAATTATTTTGAGGGAAAACTATAAGAATTTGATGGTCTAAAGCTCACAATAGGGGGGATTAACAGATTCCTCATAAATCAGGAATATTATCTCAAAGGACTTCTAAGATGAGCCTAGTGTGAAGAAAGGGATAAAATGTGTTAAGGAACATGATCAAAACACACGTGATCATAAAAGTTTTTTTTCAGAATTTCAAGCAATTTCATATATAAGCTTACTTTATTTGAGGAAAAAGTAACAAGAAATGAGTAGGGGTTGTTAGCAGAAACCTCGTTTGGAAAGTAGTTGGAAAGCACTGTAGGATTGTATAACTTAGTATCAAAAATTAGATAGCCAGAAAATGTCAAATTATATGCCTTTTATGCCCAATCAAGAATGGAGATCCCATAGCTCTAATAAAAATAATACAGTAAAAACAAGGCCTGCTTTATCTCATATCTCGTGAACTAAAGAAGAAAAAGAGATGGAAGAGGAGGAGGAAAAAGAGAAGAAAGGCATCTTTTTAATTTTTGGGCTCCAGTGGCAAAACCACTTAAAACAAGTATGACTGCACAGTCCCGCAAACCTCTATAGTCTATCTCAAGATTGAACTCAAATATCTAATCATCCACTCATCTAATCATCCACTCACGTAGTACAACCTATGTCTCTCTGTCAGTATACGTGCATAGCTATGTAGACAGATAAATTTGTCTTTCTAATATGTGATTATACATGTGTATAATTACAAATTATGCACATCAGTAATTCTCAATACATGGCTAAAAACAACCCTGCTGAGCAGAGGGACTTTGAAGCAGTGTAAATTGGTGTGCACATCAGAAACCAATTTATAGTTTATATTCCTGTTCTGTATTATTTCATTTCCAAAAATTCATCCAATATCACGATGAAAGCTGTGATTGGGTTTTATATGAATATTTTCATTTCAATATGATTAAGAGAAGAAAGGAAAATATAATTTGAATAATAACAAGGAAAGAAAACAGTGTTATATTTAAGATACATAAATTTAAATATTATAAGCCTAGTGGATTACTAAAATATATAATTCTCCTTATATAAAATGAATGACATGTGAAAAGTTACAAGTGAAAATAAAGCTACTTTAAGTACCTTATTTCTGATCTCCTATGGAAGTCATTTACATTCTATGACTCATTTCTTATAAATAATCACACACTGTCACAGCCACAAGGAAGAAAAAAAAACACAAAAAGTTTGAAGTGATATCAGGAAAAATAAACATATCAAACTAACACTGATGTCATTGCAAGTTAAAAAACCAATAATTGTGGGATTATTTTTATGATTGAAAGGATACTGATATCAATATTAGTATTATTTTTATACATTGAATGTTATACTCTGTATAGCTTTATGTTTCTTTTACAGTCAGTGGTGGTTTGACTTTAAAGTGTTTCCCATAGTCTCACATGTTTGAACACTAAAGCCTCAACTGGCAGTGCTTTAGGAGAAGGTTGTGCAACTTTCAGGATTTGTATCTTTGCTGGAGCAAAAGTGTCACTGGAGGTAAAGTAGTTTAGCCTAGATTCACTTACTGTTCTTTATCTTTCTACTTTCTCCCTACTCGTGGTGATGTGAAACCATCTTTATGCTTTCCCTACCATGATGAATTCCAGCTCTGTTACTGTACGTTGAAATAAACTCTTTCCCTCCGTAAGCTACTTTTCTCCAGCAATAAGGTAAAAACATGGTCTCACTGTGAGCCTTCATTAATGTTAAATATACTCTAGAAACACAGCTGTCACTTCTGCAGTGTCCAACCATCCTTAGAACTTCCTCACCTCTTGTCTTGATAGCCTACATCAACACTGAAGATGGACTTGAGGGACTCCCCTCTCTTCTTTATACTTTGTCCCCAGCTTCTTTATATGCCTCCCCAAATCTAAGTCACAATTGCTATTTCTTTTCTACTGATTAATGAATCATTAGAAATCATTAGTAGTTTTAGTAAGTATTTGCTCAATGGGAAATGTATCTCACACTGTAAATATTATAAACTAGAAACACCCTTTGGCCAGTTATAGATGTTTGATATCAAGTAGGGAGTGGGCTGGAGGGATAGCCATCTTTGTTCAGGGTGGGAAAGATAGCAGAGCTGATTGGTCAGGGTGATATTGCCCTTGATGACATAGGAGACCACTGAGTTACCTGAAAGTAATCCAGCTTCCCTGACATGTAGTTTTCTAGAACAATGCATTTCTTCTTGCTGAGTTCAGGCTGCTCAAGTCAAACTAATTCTAAACTTGTACAAGGACAGGACAGGCGGAAAGACTTTTTCAAAGGTTGAGAAGCTATACTAGATGGTGACCAAAGACTTCAGGAAGCTTAACTTATGTCTCTACCTCTGATCTAACACCAGCATTTGCATTTACTTTACCACCTTTTGATGAAGACCAGTGTAAGGAATCATCCGTCATAAACTTGAAATGAGAACTGAAGATAAAGGGCATAGTTACTTGAACTGCATTCTGCCGAGCAGTGGAGCCAAAGCCATTGAAGGTCACCTTCATCCTCAGTGAAGATGAAAATCCTAACACTTAAGACAATCTGGAGCCACATTGCTTTGTGGAGAGCAAAATGCAACTGTCATTACCACCCAGAAGTGGCAGGTCCAACATGGAGACTCAACACGGAAAGAGCAGTGTTTACCTGGACCAGATTTCCTTGCTTGTGGTATGTCTCTAAATGCCAGGTCCTGAGGCAGGACAGGGATGTTATCCATGCTGGCTTTGAGGGAGCATGGCCTGTAGAGAGCTAGATGAGCCACCCTGCAACTGAGCAGAGTTCTTGTCAGTCAGGGGCATTCTTGTAAATGAGTTTCTACTTGATTCAAGACTTAATTTTATTTATTTTGAACAGAATCTTATAAAGAATGAGACAAGCACACTTAGACAATTATGCACTGATCAAGCAGGAATGTGAATATCGTCAAACCCAGGAACTGGGTGAGACAATCTTTCAATGTTTGAAGTCACTGGAGCTGATTCAGGTGGAGATTTCCATTGAGCAGTGTGGATGGCAAAGTGGGGTAAGATATCTTCAGCAATTAAGCTCCACTTTAATTTCATCAAAGGCTCTAGCTGATTTCACGAAAGCTCTAAAGTTAAGGTTGTTTCTTGAAGAAAATCTGTCTCCTCTGGTTAGGCATGCCATCAAGTGAGCAACTACCCAGGTCAAGGTGAATTCTTAGGGATCCTCTAAGGTCAGAAGACAGCATGCCTGGCTGTTTGCAGAAAGCATTCACAGGAACATCAGGGAGGAACTGCAACATCAACTCTGGTTCTCATGGAATAAAGGGTGGAATAATGGAAAGAGGAAGAGGGAGTGAGTGAAGAGGAGGGTGTGAAGGAGGAGGCTCAGTGTAAGCAGTTAGAGAGATTTAAAGTGATCAGGCCAGAAGTCTCGTCCCTGAGGACATTCAAGCCAGCATTGTTGTCCTCTAAATACTGATGGCACTGAGCTTTCTGTGTGGGAGGTGACCTCAGGAAAGGGTTTTGAATGGGAGATCCTGTTCAGATGGTATTTGATGTAGTGAGAACAAAGGCAACAACACAAGCAAAAATGAATTCTTGGCCTACACAGCATTTTTGTAAACCTCTATGCCTAATTTTAAGTAGTTGGAGTCAAGCAAATTATCTTGCCCTCATTTAAAAGACAATGTAGTATTCACAGTAAATATTGCATATGAATGGTTGACCAATCCAAATGAAGATTCCCTTATATATTCAGAGAAGTAGAAAAACACATTGCATTGGAATAGAAAATAAACATTTATTTAAATATCATAAAGACCAGTGACTCAGCTGTATACATTTATAAAATGTTGACATCAGTATCACAAAGCCCTTTAAGTAAAAAACATTTATGTATTCCCAAGGCTAAAAATGGGGAAGCACACAGTCTGGTTGGATAACCAGGACACCTGGTTTAATCTTTAATGGTAATCCTAGAACTCTGTGGAAATGTCTCTGAAAGTCAATATGTCCATCATCTTTATCCCAGTCACTAATGAGGGTCAGGCCTGTATTGTCATTAGTAAGTTCTCTTTCACTTAAAGGTACATGTTCATCTGAAATATTCAGACATGCATGCATTTGCAGGCAAACTCATACACCACACTGATGTGAAGTCTATGGTAGGTGAGGGAAAGCCCCACAAGTGATTTCTGATAAATTTCATACTATTTCAGACTCTTTCACTCTTCAGCAGTATGACTGTCTCTTCAGATATAGACTAATATTGTTAGTAAAAAAAAATAAAAGCACCTCAATTTGCTAGTTCTGACACATCTTCAGATAGAGATGGTCAACTTCCATGCTTTAACAAAAGTAGCTGCTAATACAAATAAGAAGAGTCAGACAGAAGAGCTTGAGAGATGGCTCATTGCTTAAGGGGCTTATTGAGTATAAGAATGAGAATGGTTCAGATCTCCAGAACCCACAGAAAGCCAGATATTGTAGTGGATGTTTATAATCCCAGAATGCCTATGGAAGCAGGGAGGTAGAGACGGGATACTCACCTAGAAGCTCTCAGGACACCTATTCTGGTGATTTCTGTGTTGAACAATGAGACTCTGCCTCATCAAGGCTAAAGGTGAAGGCGGACAATCAAAGTTGCCCTTTGACCTCCACATGTGTGCCTTGCATATATGAACATGAACACAAGCCATCTATGCACACTCACACACATAGACATACACACATGCACATACAGTCATAACAGACATATAAAAAGAAAAAATAACATTTACAATGCATGCCTCAGTCCCTAACATTGTTTATCTTTCCAGTGCATCTGTATGCAAGCATATGTCTACCTTTTGAGATTTTTAAATATTTTTATATTATAATGGTAACTGGACAACATATTTTATGTATATGTATAAATTACATCGATGCTGCTTTAGGGAAAAACAAAGAACTTTGGTTACCAGGAAGTCTATAGTTGAGTCTATATCTAATTACCCTCTAGATATGTTACCTCACTATTTTGTAAATATTATAAAAATCTCCAGAATTAGACTTACCTTATATGTCACCTGTTGGCACAATACAACTCTAAAAACAGTATCCTAAAAAGAAATCTGCATATGTGTCTTCTTCTTCTTGTTCACCTAAAATTATTACTATATATGGACACTAGGAGAAAACTTCAGGAAGAATCATAAGCTGATAATAGTATTTATTTTACATTGCTATATAAATCCCTCTGAGCCTTAAAATTCACTTGTGTTGATTATGCATATTACAGAGACCAGTGTGATATTCATAGAAATGCATCCAGGATGCACTAGTCCACTGTGAGCCCTCACCCTCTGAGACCCTCTCCAGCGTCTAATAGGCACTGGCCTATGGGTGGCCTTCTTCCACTTCCACATAGAAGAGGGAATGTGCAATGCATCTCTTTCTGTTTCCCACTTTTCTTAGAGTGATACTTTCAAGTTCCATCCATTTTGCTACAAATGACAGGATTTCACTGTTTTACTGCTGAATATCACTCTATTGTGTGAATCTATCACAAGTTTTTAGTCCCTTCTCTTGCTGAAGGGACCAAGGTTGCTTTCATTTCTTGGGTTTTGTGAATAATGTGGCATTGAACACAAGCATGCAGTTGTCTCTTCTTATGATGATTTTATGTCTTGAATATATACTTTGAAGTGGGACAGCTATATCACATGGTTGAGCTAGTTTTAGCATTAAAAAAACAACTCATCCATACGCCATAGTGGCTGTACTAATTTAAATTCCCACCAACCTTGTATAAAGGTGCTTTCTCTCCATGTTCTCACCACCTTTGGAAACAGTATGCTTGTTTGTTTTGACAATAGCTATTTTAGCTGAGAAGAGTGTTATCTTATTTGTAGTTTTGATTTGCATTTACCTGATTAGCCTATACCCTTTTAAGGACTACTTAGTCTATCATTATGCAGGCTTATTAAAAATTTATTCCACAAGCCCTCATTATGATTGATAATTGGGTTTTTGCTTGTTTGCTTTTCCATATTCATTATTCTCAAAAAAAAAGTTCAATGTCATATGCTCTCCAAAGCCAAATCCACCTGTGTGAAGGCCTTTATGTATATTTAAACAGTAAATTTCATGAAGTTTAGTTGGGAGTCAATGAATAATGGTATAGATGTTGCCAAATTGCCTTTATAATCTGTACTATGAGTGTTTGCCAGAGCACATAAAATGTGAAAAGACTCACAATGAAATAAAGGTGATATAAACTGAAGACATTTAAAACACAACCTTAGCAGAACAAAGCTTTTCTTCTGTGGCTGAAAACAGAGGCACTTCTGAGGGTAAAGAAGCTAAAAGCCACCTTCCCTAGGGTGAGTCCTATGATGGGCCATTTTTGCAGGCATGAGGAATTGCACTAAAGCAGAAGCATTCTGTCACCTACCTTTTCCTTACCTGCCCAGTTTGACTTCGGGTTTATCTCTTGCCTCTTTCAATTGCTGTACAAGCCCTCCTCCTCTGCTCTTAGGAAGTCTATTAATTTTCACCGTCATGAATAATTCATTTCTCACCAATTGCATAAGTTACCTCCATAAACTTCATACCACTAACATTTCATTCACCACCACTTATTATATATTTCAATAGGTTAGCCAGACTTGGTGAAACATAATCACCTGGAAAACATTTTATTTTGGTACCAGCCTGGAACATATACCATTATCTTGTGAATAGCTAGGTGAATAGCTATAAGTAAAGAGTTTGTTTCAAAAGCAATAGGACCTGAGTTTGATCCTGAAAACCTACATAAAAATGCCAGGTGCAGTGCCTTACTAGGGGAAGCTGAGCTTGGAGGATCCCTTGGGCCTCAGTGGAATGCCAGCATAGCCTAACTAACAAGCTCCAGGCCAGAGAGACTTTATCTTCATAAATTAAAATGTTAGCCTAGCACGGTGGAGCACACCTTTAATCCCAGCACTAGGGAGGCCAAGGTAGGAGGATCACAGTGAGTTTGAGACTAGCCTGAGTGAATGCCAGGTCAGCATGGGCTAGAGTGGGACCCTAAATCACCCCCCCAAAAAAAGAGTGAAATATATAAAATTGAAAAGGTGGATGTTATTCATCTGGTTGTCCTCTGACCTCCATAAAGATGGACAGACATGCACACAGAGTTAACTCTCTGCTGTAGTGTGGTAGAGCCAGGCACCTAAGACTTTCTGATGACTTCCTTCCTACGAAAATACCCAGATTCTCTTTGACAAACTCTGAGTCAGTTGTAACTTCAAATAAAAGCAGAAATGGGCAGGACTAATGAATCATTTGCTAGAAAAGTGCTAATTTTATAATGAAATTATTGGGCAACCAAACATGCTTACAGATTTTATGAAGATGGGTAATGAATGCCTCGTGCTTGGTGCTTTTCTATAAATTATTTTCCTAATTGTGATTTATTTATTTCAAAATTAGTCTTTAAAAATATTCATTTAAAAATAATTACTGATTTTTTGCTAAAAATAATTAGTCCAGAATATTATGAAGAATTGAAACAAAAAATGCTTGTGCTTATCATTTAAGAATATTGTTAAAATGTTCAAAAACACTTTCTTATTGGATTAATTTAACTACTGGCACTATTTTATTAAACTGTTAGCTCAAAAATAATAACAGTAAGCATTGCATGTTTTACATTCTATTCAAGTAAAATGGAAACATCAACAAAAATGGCAACCAAGATGCTATGTGAATTCTATTATTTAAAATAAAATACAGTTCATATCAAAGCCATTCTACTATCAGTCAAAAATGAGTGAAGTGGTCCTGTGTCAGCAGCATGATATGACACAGTGTTATGGGTAACTACACTACTGCGGCAGTGAGGATGTCAACCAGAGAGTGAACACACTCACTAGCACAACAAGAGAAACTGTCTACTGTATATACAGTCAAATGAAGAGGCTGCACACAATGACTAGAGAACTGGCAGTCGGCATCCCATTATAAGTACAATAATCAGAAAAGCCATAATCAGACATTGGATTATCTTATGAGTCATACCATACTTTTTGAGTCAAATATCCTATGACTCCTACCTTACTTTCTTCCCTTGCCCCCAAGTCATTGGCATGGTTGATGATATTGAGATTTTATTCATGAGTCCATATTTGTTCTTGTACAACAACAGCATTCTTTCTTTAGCTTGGGAGCACTTTGGAGGATCAATTGTGAGAAGAGAATTTAATTGTCCCTGTATTATGAAAATTTCTTGGGCTAACACAGTGTGCTATTCTCAGCTCTAGGAAAAGTCTTTAAGTAGCAAAACAGCAGTAGATTTGGTATAAGGAAGATATTTTAGCTATATGTGAAGGTAAGAGGAAAGCAAAAGACTTTTGTATCATGGTACAGAGGATTTACATATTTTAGTAATCTCTATAAGGCAAAATAAAAGTCAAGGTATGAGACAGATTTGAACATGCCATTACATATTAATTACATAGAGTTAGTGTTTTTCATCTGTCCAGTGATGTTTGGGATCCTTTTTAATTGACTAAAGTTGGCTGCCTGAATGGTGTCTTTATAGAATGCCAGGTCTCCTGGCTAAACCAGACCAGGATCAAGTCCTGGTTACAGCTGGTAAAAATTTGTTTTGTAATATTATTATTTATTTTACTCTTTGGTTATACTTTCCTGCTAGGTGTTTAAGACCATGTAAGTGACCACAAATTATCTTGGTTTTGCTGCAGTTAGTCAAGGCTCCTCAGGGCGATTCTTGGGGACTTTAGAAGGAGCCTCATGGCTCCTTTTACATGGACTCTGCCAACTACCATCTGGAATGGATCAGGGTCTTCAGGACCAAGTAGATTCCCCTAGAAGCACTCAGGATATTTCCTGAATCATTGCAGAATGCACTCTGGTTAGAGTCCAAACTCCAGGGTCACCACAATTTCGGTATTACTTACTAGAATTGTGGAATCCTTTTAAGAGATGTCCCATCATCTCCTGGGACCTCAATCATTGTGAAACAAAGCCCGAAATATTGTATGTCCTTCTAGTAGATTGGTAACTCAATATTTTAATAAAACCCCCAGAAAATGTACTCAAAACAAAACAAAAACCATAGACATTACAGCAAATATACAGTAACATATAGCACATATGTTGAAGGCCCTGAAGAAATCAATCTTTTTGAAAATTTATACAATAAATGTCCTAAACTTTTTTAAGTCCTTTGAAATTAAAAAAAAAGAATGTGGACCAATGTGCACATATGTTTACACAGAGGACACTTTGAATGAAATCTTCTTAAGGGTATTAACATAAATGGACAAAAAAATCACATTGTAGGAATAAGTTAAAATCTTGACCAATAGACAATGTGACATAAAACAAATACAAGAAATCAACATTTATAAATACTTTATCAAGCTCAAAACCATGACTTAGAAACTTGGTAGGACATCTGTCAATGATCTAGAACTTTCCCTGGACAAGAGGGATCCCCAGTAATAGAAAAGAGCAATAAATAAATAAATAAATAAATAAATAAATAAAGCCTGCTGTGTAGAGTTAAATGAAGAATGCTCCAGGGGCAAGGAGATTTCTCAATGGTCAGAGGTCCTTGTTTGCAGACTTCTAACCCAGATTCAATTCCTACCCTCATAAAGCCAGGTTCATAACATACCTCATGCTTTGGGAATTCATTTACAGCTGCAAGAGGCCCTGGTGTGTGCCTATTCATATTCATATTTTCCCTTTCTCCCTCTTGCTCTGCTGTCCCTCTCTCTATCATTAAATTTATTTATTGTTAATACCTAGAAGCACTATATGAACAAGCTTTGTGTGGATGCTCCATTTCCCTCCTCCCTGCCCCCAACTAAAAACACTAAGTGTCCTCCTCAGTGGGATTACTGGAATGGGTCATGGGACAGAGCCTATGAATTATACAAGCAGTAGCCAGTTTTTTTTTTTTTTTGAGGGGGGGAAATGCCTCTGGATATTCTCCCCCAATTTTCTGATCCATGGGGGTGGGGAATGAATTTTAAGTCTGCTTTACTTTTGAGCTATTATGAGTCTCTGGGTTTCTGCTTTGAACTGTTTTGAGTATCCTTGGTGTCTGTCACCATTACCCTTTCATAGGCTTTCTGACTTACTGTGGAGGAAGCATTCTTGCTCATATCTCTCTCTTCTCACCACTTCCTCTATGGTTTCATGTGGGCCCTAGATGATGAGTTATGGGTGATTCAGCTCCTGCCTGGGTGTCAGCCATCATTTCATGTCTGGTTAGTGGAATTGGGTTGTCCACAGTTCTCACTACCTCCTGAAATATACAAGAAGAATCTTCAACATAGAGTGAGATCAGTATAGGTTAAGTGGCACAAACACTGTGAATTTGGTGAGATTTTAAAGGAAATAGCCTCTCTTTAGGCCCATGATTAGTGGGGGTTTCCCCTTGAAGTCTGGGTTCTTGGGGGAGACTCCATTCTGGCAGGGAAACGATGGCATGAGCAGAGGGCTTGACATCACCTCTGCCACAGCACTGCAAACAGCAGCAGGAAGGTATGCCAAATACTGGCAAGGGGGAGCTGGCTTATAACCCTCATAAGCCCGCCCCAACAACACAGCTCTAGTGAGGTTCTATTTCCCAAATTGCCATCAGCTGAGGATCGATCTATCAGAACACATTCATTTGTTTGTGGGGGACACCTGGATCAAACCATGACAGTATCCATAAGAATTTGCCTTAGATTCTAGTTCCAGCTAAGGGTTCCTTGCCACTGAGAAGATCTCTTGATGTTGGCAAGGACACAGGGACAAAGAACCCTGCATTCACTGCTTTTGGGAATGCAAAAGTGTACAATCACTATGTAAAGCAGTGTGGAGACTCCTGATGCAAAGATGCATATAGACCAAACAAGAGACCCAGCTGTCCCTCTACTGGGTATCTACCCTCAAGGATCCTCATTTCAGCACAGGGACATTTTCGCAACCATGTTTATAGAGGCTCAATTCACAATAGCTAAGAATTAGATTCAGCCCAAATGCTCACCAATGAATGAATGGATATCAAAGTTGTGGTACATATATACACAATGGAAGTCTACTCTGCAGTAAAGAAAAAAATGACATAATAAAATTTTCAAGAAAGTGGATGGACTAGGAACAGATCATACTCAGCAAACTCACACAAGAACAGAGACAAACACCACATATTCTTCCTCATCAATGGTTCCTAATTAGGCTAAGCTTGAATAGAAAGTAAATCTGACATGTGAATCTTGAGCATGACAAAAGGGATGGAAGGAATTAGGGGGCTTTAGGGAATGGGGAGGGAGGTAGACACAAATCTAAACCCATAATGAAGTGACACCATAGAATCCTTAATTTTGGACAGTAAGATCTTGAGGAAGATGGGAACATTGTCTGAAAATATTACTTAAAAAGTATTAAATCCTCCAGGCAGTGTCAGTAAGAAAAGGTCAGGCTGAGCTAGAATTGGGGCCTAAATATATGGAAGAGATAAGGCAGGTTGAAATTCAGGAAAAAACTTTGATGACATGGAGGCGCCTTAGATCTCAACTTCTTTTACTGCTGTGAAATATTGAAGGCTTTAGACTTCAAACAATTTCAAACTCAAAATGTTTGCATCACTCACTGATGGAATCCAAACATCCCACAGAAATAAAACCTGAGTGTTAAGTCCCCTCTCATTCCTAGGTCTGGGATATCATCCACCACACAGTGTACTTGTTAAGAGAAGCTCTTTAACTTTCAACCTTATTACAAAGGTCACACTGAACAATGTGAGAGAGAAGCGATGGGTGGTTTTCTAATATCCTTTAGGAATATAATGAGAATTACCAAATCCTTGTACCTACCCATTACAGACTCCAGCATGACCTTCCTTTGAGGGGTCACACCCACACAGGGGACAGCTCACTTTCCCAGGCAACAATGACTCTGGAGAAGCCCACACCTGTTTTCTCAGGTGTATCTGAACTCATTTTTTATTTCCTGGAGAAACCTTCTCTCTACTTTTAATAAAGTCTCCAATTTTGCTTCACCAATCAGCTCTTCCTAGAATTCATTCCAACATCAGATCCATGAATTTTAGGTTCTCTGTCTGGGTGGAGGTCTCTGAAAGGAAAGCTCTTTAGGTGACAGAGAGAGGAAAAATGGACTAGGGACAAGAGAACGAAGCATATGAAATTTCGTCTTGAGAATCTCAGGATCAAACTTACCCTAGTTCTTTGGAGTAAGTTGAAGTGATAAGTCTGAAAGGATTAAAAAAATGCCTGTTTCTTATTGAAACAGAGGGTTGAAGATCCTAATTCCTAGTTGGGTGTCATTAAGAAAGAAATGGATATTAAGCATCTGCAAGAGACTCAGATACAAATTCTAAAGAGAGCATCCTTCCCCACAGAAGCGTCTTCTGGCAATGTGGACAACAGTTTGTCTACCAGGGACTCATGAATAAATGCATCTTTCAAAAAAAAAATGCTTTTTGAAAGAACCTCCAGGGATGCGGCACCCACACAAGGTCTAGCACTGAAGCCAATATCTGTCAATAATGTATGCCAGGAATTCCAGGTGCACAGTCTCCTCAAAAAGACCTCTTGTGTATCAGAAAGACACTCAAGCTATGACATAGGCTTCCCTACTTTCAAAAAGGTCTCCAGGTGCTGGGAAAACAGGATAAGAACATGTGCCAAAGATTCAAGGATGCAACTTTTAGAGAGACCTGTTTTGAGAAGACCTCAGGGACAGACCCTCTGGAAGGACCTAGCACTGAGGCCAGTTATGATGAGGAAGGATGTGGAAAGGGAGAAGTCTACAATCTGATGTAACAGGGAGGTCCTGAGACCACTATGATGAGCATATTTCCTTATGTGCCTTACAGTTACTAGAAACAGCACAGCTGTGAGGGGTGAGAGTGAAAAGGTGAGTCTGCATGCAGAGCCACCACTGCAGTGCTGTGCAGTAGAGAAGAAATCTGTACGCTATGCATGAATTCACCCTCAGTCAGAAGAAGGAGCAGTTTATGGTGTACACTGCAAGAAGGCAGGGTTGAGTGTTAACTAAAGTGCATATAAAAAATCTATATACTTATTCAGAAAGTAAACATCACTTTGTAGTAAAGCTGAGAAAAATGAGGCAATAGATTCAGAGAGACTCGCTGAAATTCTTTCTGCATGTTTCTAGTGAAACGTGACATTGTTCGTAATGGAAAGATGTTTACTACGAGGTTTCTTATTTCCTGCTATTTGAAGTTAAACAGATACTTTATTCCTGAAAAATTGTTTTATCATAACTTTAAGATGATTCTAGAAAGTGACTTAAAACTTAATTTTTAATGAATAGTTGTTGTATTTTAATTAAATTGAACATACAATTCATTAACTAAAAAGTGAGAGTTTGTGTTGGAATGCCAGCATGACTCAGCACTCAGGATTCTGAAAGAGAGAAGCTGTGAGGTCACTGTCAGTTCCAGGACCACCAACGTTAAGATACAGCGACTCTGTCAGTTGATGAATGCAAATAAACCAATCCTAAAATCATAATTCAGACAACCTTGTCAGCTAGATTGCTGCAATCAGAAGCCAGCCTTGCAAAGTTTTGCTTTTATTTGCATATGGTTAATTATATACACAGTGTAATTGCTATTCTTAAAATACCTGAGGCTCCTGTCTTCTGCTCCTGTTTGCCCTTGATGTGCCCAGATCAAGTCCTGAGTACTCATGTGACAGTTTTAGGCAAGCTCCATAGATGCCCTCCCCTTGAGTGGGAGGTGTCTAGCTAGAGCTTAAACCTAGGTGCTAAAACGGATTGGTCAGGCATGAACCAACCACCTGTCTCCCTGCCCACCTGGCGCAGGAACTACTCATTGAACAGATAATTCTCTCTCTTCTTCCACATGGTGTCCTAGAAGGACCTTTGATTCTCTAGGGACTGGTAAGGTCTCCCCAGCCCCTCACCACAGCCTAATAGATTTCCTTTCCACCTGAACCTTTCCTTCTCAGGATCTTTCCTTTTCCTGCTGGTTTAGCTAAACAGCATAGATTCTATGAAAGCCTCTCCCACTTGTACTCCCCACACTGGTAGCCAGCAAGACATGGTGGTTGGGCTGCTTCCCCTATCTTCCAAATCCTCTGAACGGACTCCAATCTAGAATAAACGTGTGTGATAAGAAAATGTTCTGTCAAAGTCATCCAATTCTTTGGCATTCCGAGACATGAACTCTGGGAGAAGCACAGCAGTGAAGCCCTGAGTGTTCACCGGCTGTTCTGAGTGCCCACTACACTCAGACACTAAATAACCCAGGTTAGAAATAAATTACATCCAGAGTCATTTTGTCTTTTGCTTTGTTTCATGGTTGTGTCTCTTTTATAGCAGTGTTGGAGATGGAGTTCTGGACAAACATTCGATCACTGAGCTGCATCCCCAGCCTTGCTTTGGGACTTTATTTTTTCACATATGAATGAAGTTCATGAATTTGTATGGGCACATGTGTAGGGTTTAAATATATGTGCACACACCCAAATGACAGGGGACAACCTCTGGTTTCAACCTCAAGTATGCCCTTTAGCTCTTCCCCATACAGGGTCTCTCACTGGCCTGGGGCTTACCAGTTAATAGACTGATGGGCCAGTAAGCTCTTGGCATCTGCCTGTTTTTTCCTTCCTGGTGCTGAGATTCCAGGCACAGGCCACCACACTCTGGATTTCAGTGGGTACTGGGGATCAAACTCAGGTCCTCATGCTTGCAATCAGACAATAAATATACTGCCTGATCTCTCACCACATTCTCCTGTATTTGGATGTTAAAGGCTAAACATAGCTGAGATACAACCAAAACTATTTTCTGTCCATTTCCTGTAGTCTAGAAGACTCAGGGTAATCATACCTCTGGTGAGTTTGACCATATTTCATTGCCTCCTAAGCAATGAAATATGTCACTCAGTTGACTTGCTCTGAGCACCAGTCCTGAACAACCATCTCTTTCATAACCTTGTGAATGCTGTCATTAACTTATTTCTCTGACACTTCCATATGATACTAAGGTTCAGCTTCTTGTTTTGAACCTTGCATCAAGCTGTGTATTTATCCAGCTGGCAGTGTTCCCTAACACCACTCCTAAGAACTCACCTGAGGACTCTTGTTTCCCTGTAACTTCAGAGCAAATTACCTCCTGGACGTAAACTGGAAGAGCTGTAGAACATTACAAAGTGTTATCTAGTCACTTTGCTGTAGCTCAAAACATTCCATTTCATTAGTTTAATCTTTTTTTTTTTTTTTTTTGGACCATTTGCTGGGCAAACTGCTCATCTGTGTTGCTTTCTTTTTATATTGGTAATAATTACATGCTTATTTTTACTAAAACAACAAACAAAAAACAGGCTTAATGGCCTCAGTAACTTCTCATAAGTCATTAAATCATGTGCTGCAAAACAGATTCTAATCTTGGTTATTCTGACTCTGGAGCTCCTATCATTAGGCCAGGATTATTCTATAGAGAGACATAGGAATGACAGCTTTTAGCAGGTTTTCTTTTTGTTCTCAAGGATCAGATTATTTAAGGGACTAAAAATAATTTTCCTCTCCTCTCCTGTGCTGGGAATCTGCTATTAGACAGACTAAAATGAAAAAAAAGTTATAGAAATTGTACTTTCTGATAATACTTTACTGATAATGCCATGAAATGAAATGAGGAGCTCCCAAAGTGAATAGCTTCTAGGAACTATCATGCCACTTTTGACAAAGGGTGGTGAATATAAGAGACTGACAAAACAAAGGGGAAAAGATACTCAGGATTATACTGTCTGCTCACCTGTGGGAAGTTAAGTTTCTGGGGAATGGATGAAATGTAAGGCTTATTTGGAGGTCCACATTGCTTCCCATCTAGTTCATATAATTCTCCTGGATTTATAGTAGTCCTTGAGTCTCTGATACTCTGCTTTTAGTAATTTTAAGGAAGCTCCATGAAGATTCTTTTGGTATTCAGTGATTCTCAATTACCTCTAATTCAACATAATCAAATATGCCAAAGTGGAATTCTTTAGTGTGGCATATTTTTGTCCCATTTACCTGTAAAATAACAGAGAGAGAGAGAGAGAGAGAGAGAGAGAGAGAGAGAGAGAGAGAGAGAGAGAGAGAGAGAAAGAGAGAGAGAGAGCGAGCTGAAGACTCCTAGAATGTTGACCAGTTTAGTCTGTCATAGAATACATATTTCAGAGAATATTTTTGGAAATTTTTTGTTCATCAGAATAATAAATGTGTAGATTTTATAAATTAATTCTCACTTTAAGAAGAGTATAATGGACTGAGTATCCAGGTTCTCTGATACTTGGATGGGATTTGTTGGAAATATACTCTGGTGCAGGGAAGTGATTGGTGGACAGGTACTCTGATACAGGGAAGGGATTGGTAGATAAACACTGAATTATCCTTTGACTAGAAAGTATAGTTTACTGAGTACAACTCAAGAGGTCTGTGGGCCAGAAATAAATAGAGCACTGGCTGAATTTTCAGACAAGGGGCTGTGTGAAGTTGACCAATTTCACAATTCTGGAAATCTGTAATTCCAGCTCAATATCCAGTTGTGCAACCTCTGTAATGCAAATCAGAGCAGTCCTGGTCAAAAGCTTACATCACAGGCTGCAGCTATATGTTGTCAGGTTGCAGCACTCCATGATCAGCAGTTTGGGTTTCCGCCTTGTCAGAAATCCAGGTGCAGGACCCCTGGGGCTGAAAAACAATGGTCACTCAGGGCTAATCCCAGGGAGTACAGCCTTTTGTTTGTAGGAGACAAGCAGCTCAAGAAATTGATTTTTGCCTTTATTTTGAGTTTTGCCTCTTTTGGTTATTAGTCTTTGTTGCCTATGGACTAAGGAATCCAATATGGCCATGAGGCATTTCACCAAGAGATGGCTGGGACCCCATGGGACTTTAAGAGAAGGCCCTACAGGCTAAGTTCAATTAATTTGGTTTCTGGTCAATTTGTGATTGATTTGGTTTCTGATCAATTTATAAAGCTTTTTTTCCTCTATGAAACATTCATTCAAAGTGAATTAAGCCTTATTATACATGTGATAATTTCACAGAGCTGAAACAGGACGATGGCATATATTATTTTCTTTCAGTCTACCTCAGTTTTAAAAATTCTATCAATGTTGATTTATCAGAGATATTCAAAAATTATCAAGGTAGCAAAATTTTTCTAGATATGATAAAGGTATTATGTTTTGCCTATGCCTTTAAATATATATATGCACTGGTTCTCAATCTTAGACTAAGCAATAAAACAAAAATCAAGATAATATTGCGTTCAATCTGACTCTGTATTCAAAGGAGCTCATTGGATACAGACCCAGAAACAGGTATGTTTCCCAACGCTTCCTCATAAACCAAACTGACCCTCTGGTTTATTGACGAATATAAAGGAAATAACATAGGGAGATTTATGCCCTCTTTGTGATGATAGAGTCCATGATTGTATGGGTAAACTGAGTCAAAAGAAAAAAAGGTTTCTTATCTCATCTATTGCTCAATGGTTAGAGACATTGTCTGCTGTATTATATGTTTTCTGCTTGCTTATAAATAAAAAGAGGGGGGAGAATGCCCCTAGAAAGTGTCTTACTTTTATAGGTCTATGTTAACAATCAGGCTGTTCAATGGTTAGAGATACTTTTCAATGGTTATACTCATTTGGCATTCTTAGAATATATATATAGTAATTGCTAAAGATATTTGCTTAGTCTCTTAATAAAATTAATTTTGGGTTTTATCAAAAGGACTGGTCACAGCAAGCTTTAAGAAAAGAGTAACTGCCACAGGACAGCTTTAAGTACTAATAATTTTCTAGTCTAAGTTTTTATAAACAGAGTACAACTGTTTTTTTGCTTGTGAAACCATATAAACTGACCACTGCTACCGCTGGACTTGATCACTCCAGTTATAACTATTGGCTCAGTGACTAAATTGTTTATGGGTTAAGAAATATGCAAAAAGGACTCTTAAGGTACTCGCCCAGACTAACTATATTTGTTTGCCAATATATAATTTATTGGACAAATTAAGTTTTTAAGATAAAGGTTGCTTACTGGTATTAATTTTCTAAAATAAGGTTCTCACATCTAAAAACATTGTGTGTTTAAATGATTTCTATTTGTTCATGCTAATGTTATCAAATGGTCAACATTGGACTTATGTTTAATTTCAGTCATTGTGGCTTCTATCCTCCTATTAGGTAAATATGTTGGAATAACTTAATTAAATTTTATATAATTTCTGTCATGGATAAAACATAATTGTCTTATGTTTATAAGAATCATTACTATATATCTGGTTAATTAATGCCTAATATTAAGCTAACAACAGTGGTTGTCACATGTTCTCTTTTTAAAAACCAGATTGATATTAGAAATCAGCTGTTCTAATTCAACAATGTCCAGACTCTACTTTATTGTGGATAATCACAGAATCTCTATCTAAGATATTATTTCAACAATTGTCTTATTTCGTGTACTTAAACTAACTCTTTAAGACATATTCTCTACTCCAGGGTACAAGTTCAGACATCTGAGGAAAACTATTTCAGCCTCTACACTTTGAGTTTCCAAACCCTCCTGGATAATTGGTATGTTTTCAAACATAGATACTGTCTTCTAGACTGCTCTGGATCTGGTGACTTCATGGTTAGATCTCTATATTTGGACTTATTGATAAAAATGCTTCCAAAACTATGTTTTTCTATAGTAACAATCATGAGATATTATAACACTTGTGCTGTTATTAAGATAAAATGTTGTACATATCTCTTCTTAATAACTCTATTAATATATGTTTTATGCTTTGCAAGCCTTACAGGAACCATTTCAGACCATATCAGATGCTACGATGCCATTCGGTAAACAGTTTTGGGGATGGATCTGAGTTTCCACGGTGGACAGCAACTTGACAGTGAACCACTCTCCACTGGACACCCTATATGGAACACTCCCCACTTATGGAGGAGTCACCCCACCTCCTGCCTCACAATGTGAGACAGGACAAAATCTTGGCAATGTTTGATATGGCTAATGGGTCTCTCTCTCTTGGGCCTTAGCTAGGGACCCTCCCCTCTCTGAGGGATATTCCCAGTTGCCTTAACTCTGTGTCCTACTCAGAAGGAAAAAGACAAGAGAGAGATTTCTTCATCCCCATGTCCCAACAGCAATTGGGGTGTCCTCAAGAGAGGAGGAAATTATATAAGTTTAGGAATGAGACACCACACAAGGGTACCAAGGACCTGGGAGAGGACTTGGCTGTGTCTTTCCCATTGGAGAGACCTGCCCCATATGAGTACCTGCTAGAAATTTAAAATATAATTAAAACAACCCAAATATAGGAAAATCACCTTCAGGCAAACCCCCCCCCCAAAATCCCACTTAACCGCTTGCAGATGATACCCGCAAAGCAGGACCCTTGAGCTTCCTTACAGGAATGTGGGGACCCTTGAGGATGTCTTCTTAAGGTCCAGAGTGCAGTCATCTTTACAACTGACAGGACTTGAAGAAGCCGCTCCCAAATCTATGCAGTCAGAATAATGCCCTACCCCCACAGAAGCTGCTGCTGCAGCTGAATGGTACCCTGCCCCCGCAGGCCATCACCCCACTCTGCTGAGAAGGACAAGAAACAGCTACTCTGGCCTTTGCCCCGAGACGTGGTATTGCAGGAGCAGAGATGGACTTTACATCTATAATAGTCTAATCAAAACTCCCTTCAAGCTGCTGTTAAAATCTTTATCTGGAGTGGTCCTCCAAAATAGACAAGGACTAAATGTTTTATGTTATTTCTTGGGGGTGAAAAAGTATTATACTATGTTCTATGTTATTTCTTAGGGGCTAAAATATTGTACTATATATTATATTATTTCTTAAGGTAGGGGGGACTAAAGAAATATTGTGCTTTTGTATTGCTTTTGTTTATTAATACAGGAGTTATTGTGGACTCCCTTAAAAAGTTCAAACAGAACTTAAACCAACAATAGGGGCTCAGAGAGCAGGATAAAGCCTCCTCAATCTTGGTTCATATAGTCTTCATGGCTAGGCAAATTGCTTTTAAGTCAATGAGATACAGCTCATGGCATTGAGGGCCCAAATATTGTCTCCACCAACAGTAATTATCTCTCAGGATATGAGGGGCCCACTTTGGAGGCTCACTCCTTGTTCTGGGGTTTGAGGGGTTCTGTTTGGAGCTAAACTCCCCCCAAAATTATGACAAGTATGAGGTGGTCCCAGGGTGTGTGGCCACTCTCCTGCATACAAACAAAAAAGGGGTGAGATATTGCGCCCCAGCCTAGCTGAGGAACCTTGAGCTAAGTTTTAGAAAGAAAAGGCCGGGCATGGTAGCACACGCCTTTAATCCCAGCACTGGTATGCCGGGAATGGTGGTACACACCTTCATTCCTGGCACTCCTTTTATCCCAGGAATAGTATTAGCTGATAAGCCTTGATCCTGTTTGTTGGAGCTGATAAGTTTTGTTCCTGCTTTTTGAGTTTCATTTTGAGAAAAAAGCTATACAATGCATCCTTGAATTGTATATAAGGTTGGATGCTGAAATAAAGTTTTGAGATTTGCTAGGACACATCTCCCAGCCTCGAGTGTGTGAGTCTCAGGCTGTATCCTTTCCCCAAGGAGCCTGTCTCCTGCTGGCCAGTGAGACAGGCTCGCTCGCGGGGGGGCCAGGAATCCGTGACTGACTCTCTCCCTACCCAACAGGAACTCAATCTATTATCTGGCATCATGTAGTAATGGAACTTCCTCAAAAGGATGTATTGATAGAGATACAATGGTAGAAAGATAGAGCAATCTACATATAAGACATAAAGAAATAAGGATATATTCTTATGCAAGCAGGATAGGCTATCCTTATACTGTGTGCATGTGCTTATATGCCATAATTTAAGTATACTTCAAATACTCTCACAGGATTAAATTAGCATTGATCTCCAGATAGTAAGCAAGGACATACCCCATGATTTGAGACACATTTTGCTTTCTGCTGAGTATAAATAAGGTTCAGGACCAGTGTTTCAAAGGAAATGTAGTTGTTGGTTGTTGTGGATCACACAATTCGCCCATCATTCCTTCTCAAATTAACTTGTTGTGTGTGAATACCGGGCTATACAGAGCTCTCTGGTGAAGTACTAGTCATAGTAGTTAGGAGGGGGTAAGAGGGGGTACAGGAAGCACAGCATAATTTGAGAGCCTTCTCTCCATGCTGAGCTTCTGCTGCAGTTCCCTCAGAACTTTCAAGCTCTGATAGGTGTCAAATGTCATAGGCTAAGGGACTTCGCTGGAGCAGTAGGGTTGAGTTAACCCTGATAGAGGCAAAGAGACTGGCAAAAAATATAAGATGCATAGAAAATATAAAATGCACTAAATATGGGGTTAACAACGGAAGAGAGACAGTGATGGAGAGGAGTGCTCAAAGAAGGATCCCCCAGAGAATGTGGGCTATTTACATGACAAAGCTTTCCACAGTTTAGCAGCTGAAAGTCAACTGACAGTTCGTTCAGTTATTCTTTTATTCATCTTTTCAACAATTATTCATCCTTTGAGAGGTACTGGGCAATATGCCAGACATTGTGTGAAACTCAACAAAAATGGTCCCTGAAGTCAGACTTTTATACCTTAGTGAGTGAGGTAGGTGTCAAGAAGCATAATGCATCTCATATTTTACTCTGAGTGAAAACAACTTAACAAAGCTTCACAGATTTTGCCAGAAGATTCAAGACTGTAAGTCACCAAAGAAAGATTTCTCTCCATAGCAAATGAAAAGCTGTACCAGCAAGATGGACCTGGTTTCTTGAGGCACAGATCCCACATGACAATTTTAAGGTGGTGTATGGAGACTTGTGATGGCTCAGCTCTCTTGTCAACTTGATTACATTAGGATCTAGAGGCACTTCTTTTGGGCAGGTTGTTTCCTGGAAGGATTAGCTGAAGGAGGAAGTCCTTCCTCCAGAGTGAGTCATTCCTCCAGAAGGGGTGGCCCTCCAGCTGGAGGCTCTGAAAGGACACAACCCCCTTTTGCCAGTCTGCCTGCGCTACTTGCTGGTGAGTGCTTTTAACCTCCTGTCACTCACACCCTTCATCTTGTTATTCACTCATGCATGCTTGCTGGTTTGTTCTTGGCTCAGCATGGGAGCCAAGAAGCATGAGTGTCCCAAGGTGAACTGAAGACCAGGAACTCTACAGGTCCAATACTGAATTAAGACTGCTAAAGTCTCCAGTCAATTGGGCACCACTCAAGTCTACTGACAGCTATAATTGGGCTGCCTTAAAATAATGTAATAACTCCTCTTTATTGCAACATTTCATTTTATCAGTTTGATTCCTCTAGAGAACAAATACAGTCGATGTTTTATATGCACAGTAGGTTGTCTTATAGAAAAGGAACTTTTGTATAGTGGGCATAAGTGAGGTTGTCAGGTTTCCAATGAAATATATCTTCACTAACCAATGGGTAGCTGTTTTGTGTTATGTCACATACTTTCTGTGAAATTCAAGCTTAACAGAATGCTGTATGTTAATGTTTGGGAAAGCTAGTACTTCTAGGCCTGCCTGTCACGGCCCCGAGGGAGGTACTATCTCAATCCTCTAAGGATGTTAACGGTAATAGATCGTTTAGATAGATAGTTCAGAATGAAGCCAGTTGAAGCCTATGCTCAGATGTGCTGTAATGTAAACTGTTTGAATGTTGACTTCCAATACTAGATGTATATCTACTTAAAACCAAAAATAAAGAATTTCACTTTGCAATAATTATCCAAACAAACAGAAATATCCAAAAGATATAGCCAAAAGTAATACTTTGAGACAGCTCAAACTAAATGAAATTCCATATTCCAGCATCCTGCACTTGGTTCTCAGCTGAATACAAATGAGACCATCTCACTGGAGCAGATTCCTTGCTGGCATCATTTATGAGGACACAGGTCAAGTCCTAACAGGTGCAGGGTCCCGATCATTGAACTACATCTTTCCTAGGAGGTTAGAGTTAAAATTCTCTTCAAAACACACTTTCTCTTTGAACAGTTCTTTCCTCTGGGAGGCTGGATTTTCTGAGAATCATGTCCATGCTGAAAGATTAAACCAAGAACTCCCATTGAGCTGGATGACGGAGATGAACTGGAAGCCAGATGCTGAAGGGGTCTATTGTGACTGTGACCTACAGGCTCTAACACTTGTCAGCTGTGGTGTTGATAGTCAAAAGATGCACAGACTTCCAGCCTGCAAATCAGTGCTAATATCTGCAGGATGTGTTTGAAATATGACAACATATTTTCAGTTATCTAATTCATAAACCAAATATAAGGCAACCCAATATAGAGTTGAGTTTGATTTGATCATTGTTTTGACATTTCTATTAATGTCTAAACAATTCAACTGGCTTTAGTGTCAATTTATACTATAGCCCCACTTTCTGATGTCCCTAGGTGGTGTTTTAATTCCCTCATTCATGAGTGCACTGTTTTTTTGTGTACTATACTAGCAAGTAAAACTTAGTTATTTCTCTCAAAGCATTGCTGTGTGAGGTCCAAAGAGTCAGAGGAGTTGGATAGTCATCTATTCCAGTAAGCCATGGGAAAGTTGTGCATATATATATATATATATATGTATGTATGTATATATGTATATGTATACATATATATATGGAATTTTTTACACTTTATAAAATCTATGATAGCTGATCATTTTGATACTGTTTTTTGTAAATATATTTTAAAGACACTAACATTCTGCAATGTAAATGGTAGTAATCAGACTTAGTTAGGATTTTATTATAAAATGAAAACTGAATACTTTCCTCCTGCATTTATGCATCATTACCAGGTTTTGCTGTATGAGGCTGTCATCTGTGCTGGGCATGACAGTCTTCTCCTCTTCTCATTTACCTTCTTGCTTCTCTTCAGTCTGCCTTGTACAAGAAGTACTCTCAGAACTGTAAGCATCATGATCTGGACACCTTCACAAGCACTGGCCTTCTTGTTATCACTAACTGCCTCATTCCTTATATATTTCCTCCCCACACATTCACTGGTACCTTGGGTGCATGCTCTCTTTTAAAATAAAATAATCAAAATTGCTTTTGGTATTCCTCTTGGCTTTTATAACACCTGTGTCTTACAGCTCTTCATTGAGACGGCCCTTTGCTAATTTCCTTAGCTGGGTGGCTCCTGTTATCTGTTCACCTATTAAAATTCAGGTTCATCAAGTAAAATTCAGTGTGGTATTAGACATTTTAAAAATGTTCCCTTTGTGACATATTCTTTCCTGGGACCTACTTCATTGGACTATATCCATTAATTTGTGTCCATTACAATGATAGCACCAGGACAAACTCTTATCCTGGTCTGCCAATAGACATGATCAAATGCCTTACTCATTAGCTTCAAAGTTCCACAATCTTTTAAAAAAGTATTTTAAACACTTGCCAAATCAACTCCTTCTTGGCCTGTTTTCTTAATTTTCTGTCTTCATTCATCATGTTGCCACATTCCATTTGCTCAAATGAAAATTAGCTAGATCCAATCTATCCTCTTGTTGCAAGGCTGTCAGACCCTGCACACCATCCCTCTACAAGGAAACCATGTGCCTCTGCAACTTCCTCTGCATGGCACACTGTGACTCAGGCTGGCCTCCTGCTTTAGCCTTCCAAGTGCTTTGTTTAAGGCATGAGCCTTTGTTCCCAGACACTTCATGTTTTGGGTGCTGTTATTACATTTCCTTTTTTTTTTTAATATATATTTATTGTCCATAATGAGTTACATTATTTAGTGGGCAAACCATGCATTGTTATCCCGAATTCCCCAATTCCCCCCCTCCCCATCCCTGATCAGTTGTATATCCTCCTCCTTGGGCTGTCTGTATTAGTCCTGATGGATGAATAGTTGATGCAGGACTGAGGGATCTGTGAGATAGGAATCCCTCAATAGCAACTCACAAGACTTGGATTCTGGGATGGTTAGGTTTTGTTGTCAACTTGATCTTTTTAATTATATTGGGTAGGTCTCTGAGGATGTCTGCAGGAAGGCAGCCTCTCAGTAGGGGGCAGGATGTAAAGAAAGCAGAAAGAAATGTGGGCAGTGAAGGCTTGGTTTCTGAGAGGGAAAGAACTTTGTTAGGACTGAGATGGCATCAATTTGTGTGACAGGACAGCTGTATTCTTCCCAAGTGCTATAAACTTGAGGGAGTTAAATTTGTAAAGAACTGGTGGTTTTGTCAGAAAAAAAAAGAGAAGAAGAATATGAAAGAAATAAAGTTGGAACTTATAGAAAAGTGTTTTGGATCTGAGACTGTATCTTAATTCAACTACAATTGTTTGAGAGATTTGGCCAGCAGGCTAGGAATCTAGATAGAGGCCATGAGAGAAGAAAGAGGGGAGATATCTAAGGGGAGGCAGTAGTGGATATATAAACAGAGTGACAGAATAGTGGGGGTGGAATGGTCTACCTAGTATCAGGGTTGAAGGAGAGATGGATGTTTGAGGAGGGTGACTCAAAACTAAAGATGCTATGAAAAAGCCAAATTGAAATGTAATTCCCTTACCTAAATACAAAATTAAATGCTATAAATGAAAGAATTTGGGAAGAAGTATCCTGTGGGATTTCATAATGTGACGAGGAGTTACAGCTTATTACAGCAAAATTTCAGTGCCAGAGGTGGCATACCTCTCAGGAAGTTGTTGCTCTGGTGGGGAGGGTCTAAGGCCCTCAAAACCATACATTGTATTGTCAAGGCTCATGGTTACCCAACAGAAAAAGATGGTAAGTTCTCATTTTTGAAGACACCACATTTTTTTCATAGAACTCTGATAAATCAATCTAAGTTTGATCTGGAAACAGACTCCTTGTTAATTTGTTGTCCAATTATGCCCAAAACATTAGTGGTCTTAACCTGCAGTGGACTCTGCAAGTTAAACCACTAACTAGCTAGGAAAAATACATACACAACTGAAATAGTTGTAAGTCTGTTACTGTAGTAACCAATTAGTCTCAGTTTAGACTTAAATCCTGCTCCATGGGTGGGAATCCATGCCTGATACTGAAGACCTAGTCAAAAGCCCAGGGCTGGCAAGTTCCCAAGTCTTGGTCTGATGGGGAGCTACCATTACATTTGTTTTTCTAAATGGATATGTTATGCTCACCAAAGTTCTCTTTAAATATTTATGTTTATGGTCAGATAATGTTTGCTGTGATTTTGGTTAGAAAAGTTTCTATTTCTGATGGCAGTGACTTCTGGGGAGAAGTGGCTTTGCAGTGTTCAGTACTCCATGAAATATCTCTATTACAACCTGCAATGGCTCAGGCACTGTTGCAGAATAAGTGATGGGTAGTATGTAAGAGCCAAAGGATGGGATGCTGTCTTCCTGAAACAAAGTGGTCATTACATTCATGATGTCACAGTGGCTGTCCTTACCTGTATAGAACCTGGATAGTACTGGGCCAATCACCGGGTTTTCATAGATGCTGAAAAAGGGCAAAAAAAAAAAAAAAAAGAAGGAGGAGAAGGATAAAGTGGAGGGGGGGAGGTAGGAGAAGAGGAGGGGAGGAGAAGGAGGAGACCTCAAAATAGAAGAGAGAATAGTAACAAAAGGGTGTTCACTGGAAAGAGAGGGGGGTCAAAAGCTGGTGGTGAGGAGGAATTATGTTAATCATTTTATATTAAAGATTCTTATTTAAAAACATGTAGACTCTTCTCTGTCTAGGTGTAGTATCCTTCTTCAAACAGTTTCTTAAAAGATGTTTTACAGTTCAATTTAAACAACAAAAGCAAAAATGTGGACATTCTAAAGGTTTTGTGTCACTAGGTTTTATGTCTTTTACTTTAAGTCTAATAAGCCATATAATTAAAGTACTGGTTTAAGACTAAAGATTAGGTAGTACTACAAAAAAAGTAGCCAAATCAGTATCTAATGCAAAAGTAATAATGACAGATTTAAATAAAACTATAAATATCTTTGATTTTTATTTAACCTATCTTAACATGTTACTATGTATATACAGTCTAGATGTGCTTACATTTTTACGGTATTTACATAATATCAGATTTTAACAAAGTAAATAGTCATATAAATTAAAACTTATGTAAATCAGGATTGTTTTTAAAGTATAATATAAATAAAATTTGAAACAAAGAGAGATGTGTATATATAATTAAAGTAATCAAGATCTTATTTGTTTATTCACTGTCTCAGTTCTGATTTCTCAAGATGGTCCAAGAAGCCCTTGTTATTTGGAAAAGTAAATTGTATCCAGAGTGCCACTTTGCCCTCATAAACAATTGCCCTCATATGGTAGAAAATCCTTTAAACACCAGTATTCATAGTATCCAATGACTGAGACAATGGCTTATCTCACCTTTCTGTGTTTATTCAGTAATTAAAATACCGGCCTAGAGAGGTATGTGGATTAAAAAAATTAAACAGAAATGTTTAAGATCTCAACAGTAAAGCAGACTTAAAACTCACCCACCATGACTCAGGGAACTGAGCTGAAGAGTTGGTGGAAAGATTGTAAGAGCCATGGTGGGGGATAATATCCAGAAATATTGCCACCCTAAGCAAAATACAAAGAAAAAAAAACCCTGGCTATCTCTTGTACAATTCATAACCCCATATCCCATGGACAGATCCAGTATGCCTACCATGGAGGGCCCCCAGTGGGTTTGGGACAGGGAGGAGGGAAATTGGGGTACCACCACAAGTTTTGCTCATACAATGTATCTATCTAATTATTGACAATAAATATGTTAATAAAAGAAAAAAAAATGTTTAGTTCATTTAACCTATACTGATCTCACTCATTGGAGATTCTGTTTGCATTTTTCAGAAGGCAATGAGAACTGAGGAAAACCCAATTCCACCAACAGGACTTGGGATGATGGCTGACACCCAGGCAGGAGATGAACCACTCCTAGCTCATCATATAGGGCCCAAATGAAACCACTGAGGAAGGGTGACATAAGCAAGAGAACAGCCTCCGCAGCAAGTCAGATAACCTATGAAAGAGTAATGGAGACAGACACCAACAATACCCAACATAGTTCAAAGTAGAAACCCAGAGACTCTTAAGATCTCAACCTTATAACAGTCTTAAAACTCACCCACCATCATAACTCAGGGAACATTGCTAAAAAAGGAGGCAGAAAGATTGTAAGAGCCATTGGAGGGGATATCCAGATACATGGCCACCCTCATCAATAACACACAGAGGAAAAAAAAGACTAGCTACTTCTTGTACAATTCATAACCCTGTATCCCATGGACCAGTCCAGTAATCCTAATGAAGAGGGCTCACAGAGGGTAGGAGACAGGGAGGAGGGAAATGGGGGCACCATCACAAGACCTGCTCATAGAATATATCTAATTATTAACAATAATTAAATTAAAAAATAAACAAATGTTTTAGTTGTACTTAGTCAATTGTCTTTAACAAAAAAAAGAGTTTCTCAATGTTTATGATAAGAACAATTAAAAATTAGAGAGTTAGCGGGGCGTGGTGGCACACGCCTTTAATCCCAGCACTCGGGAGGCAGAGGTAGGAGGATTGCTGTGAGTTCAAGGCCACCCTGAGACTACATAGTGAATTCTAGGTCAGCCTGGACTAGACCAAGACCTTACCTCGAAAACCCCCCCCAAAAAAAAAAAATTGGAGAGTTATTTGAGAGAGAGTAAGAGAGAAAGAGACAGGCAGAGAGAATGGGCTCACCAGGGACCCCACCCACTGCAAATGAACTCCAGATACATCGCCTCTCCCTTGTGCATCTGACTTTAAATGGGTACTGGGGAATCAAACGAGGGTCCTTCTGCTTTACATGCAAATACCTTAACCACTAAGCCATCTCTCCAGCCCAATAAGAGCAGTTTTTTAACAAGTATTTCATTTAAAATTATTAAGAAAACCCCACTATAGTAATACATCCTACCTATAGTTGTAACTGTTGGATGTTTAAGATACATTATGCTTAATTTCTGTGTTTCAGATGTACCTTCCTGAGTTTTCATTTAAAAGTTTCTAAATTTTGTAATGGCAATAATAATATATTTATAAATATAATATTTCTTTTTAGTAATAAAGTTCAGATAAAATGACATAATTTAGATGAGAAATAATTTTGTAAGGCAAAAGATTGCTCCTCACAAATATTTAGGTAGAGGTAATCTGGAAAGTTAAGCCTTATTGTAAAGGAAAGAAAATTAAACTGAAAGATGACTTGGTTATAAATAAGTAATTACTAAAGGTAATTAAATGTCTAAGATCAAAATTTGTTAAATACAGTTCTGCTCTTAGAATTGTTTATAAAATGACCTAAAAAAAACTTTGCTCAGTCTTTTTATTGAATAAAACATTTAAAACCAATGAATAGATTTTTTATCCAATTCCTAAGTATATATATTTTCCCATTGCATAAATCCTTCACTTGTTGGATAGAAAACACATTTTAGATGGTAGAAGTTTAAATTTATTTATAAAAATTATCCTATTATATAAAAAGTTTCATTGTATCTAGAGTGTTTAGTTTTCTTTACTGGTGTTTAAATAAACAAAAACACCAATAAATTCTCAAAATTAGTGAAAGCTTTTGACTTCCTTAGTTTAAAACACTCCCATTCATTCTTATAAATCTAAAAATATATCATTTTAGAAAGCATTTTTATTCTCATAAAATAAATTCTGAGCACCTATAAAAATTCAGTATATCTAGGGCTAGAAAGATGGCTTACTGGTTGAGGCACTTGACTGCAAAGTCTAATCACCCGGGCTTGATTCCCCACTATCAAGGCGAGCCCATTCTCTCTCTCAGTCTCCCTCTCCCTCTCCCTCCCTCTCTCTCTGTCTCTCTTTCTCTCTCTTTCTCTCTATGCTAGCAAATAAGTAAATTAAATAAATAAATATTTTCAAAAAAAATGATTATCTATATACAGATATACTCCATTATCTATATATAGGTATACACTTATTAAAATGAGACATATATTATTATAAGATATTTTTAATTGTTATAATCTGCCTTTTCATAATGAGCTTTGAGGAGATGAAGAAAAAAAGCTAGATATTTCATCAAGTAAATTAAAAAAAATATCACATCAAAGACTTCCTTGAGCCTGGAGGGAAAGGACTGTCTCAGGTACTTCTTCTACCCACCTCCTATTCTGCCAAACCTCTAAAGATAGATTCTGACTTCCATCTCAAACTTCAGAGCTTACATCCATATGAATTTCTGAAATTCTGGGTAATACTCATCTTCAACTTTATTGACAAGTGTTCTTTCTTAGCAAGTGAATATTTCTAACTCTTATTTTTATACTTCATAAAACTTTACATGTTTAACTTTTAAAATTGTCTAAGATATCTAAAATTTTCCTTGGTATACTTCTACATGAAAAATGCTAATTTTTGTTTATGTCAGCTACAGATGAAGATGATATTATGTTCTTTTATTAATCATGTTTTTATTATGACTGCTTTTCCAAACCTGCTACACTACTTAAATTTCATATTTAAAACAATTCAAGTTTCTATTATTTAGTGTAATGTATATACGGAACAAAATTCTGGCTGAATACTAAAAAAAGTGTCATGCTCATCAAAGTTGACTTTATTTCCTCATTGGATTAACAAATTGGTAGCCCACTTGGTACTATGGAGTATAAAAAAATGCAGGAATGAAAGGGCCATTGGATTTGCAACACAAATGATAGAGTTATGATGTAGAACCATGGGTTTCAGTGGAGACCCCCAGCCCTTTTTGATATGTCAGAACTGTGAGATGTCCACCAAGGAGAGCTATTGGCTTGGAACATTGCTCCTCAGGCTACAAGGAGTCCAGCTGAAGTGGTGGAATTAGAATGCCAGTGACAAGTCACTACATAGTTATCAAATTGGAGATTTCTCAATGAGTTGTGAACTTGGAGTAACAGAATTTGACGTTTGTCCTCTTTGTGCTAAATCTTGTATTGTTTCAATCTTTTTTTTTTTTTGCTATGCAGAATGCCATCTTTTGCAGTGTTAATATTTATTCCATGCCATTATGTTTTATTTTGGATTTATGGCTCGGTTAAGATACTTTGTACTATGGGGATATTTAAAGAGCATGAGTATTAATAAAAATTACGAGTACTCTTAAAGTTGAACTGAGTGCATTACATTTTACATCATGGATGGTCATCAGTTTATGGGGGCCAGGAGTGGAACATGGTGGTTTGAGTTAGGTATCCCCCCAAAACTTTGAGTGCTGAGTTCCCAGCTGGTGGTAATTGGGAAATTGTAGCCTTGTTGGACAGGCTATACTATTGGGAGTGGGCTTGTGGATATTATAGCCTCTTCTCCCTTGCCAGTGTTTGGAACATTCTTCTGATGCTGATGTCCACCTGATGTTGGCCAGGAGGTGATGTCTAGCCTCTGCTAATGCCATATCTTTCCCTGCCATCATGGATCCTCCACTAGAGTCTGTAAGCCAAAACATACCCTTCCCTTCCACAAGCTGCTTCGGTTGGGTGCTTTCTGACAGCAACATAAAGCTGACTGCAATAATGGTGAATGAATTTGACATGATCTAAGTTTCCTCATTAACAGCTTTACCAGATAATGCTCTCTCCTGAAGATGCCTCACATCCCCATGTATATAAGATCCTAGGAATGACCAATCTTAGCAATACAATAATAAAATAATATTTAACATTTGGCCTCAATATGCACAATAATGCAGTGCTTGGTTAAAGGAGAAACTTTGAATTAAATGTCCTTAAAATGCATCTGCACCTACTTTAATCATCTCACTAAGCTGACTGACGGACAGAACTGTGATTGTGAGAGGTGAAATGTGACAGATTCACAGCCAAATTTCTTGGGTTATCTTTTCTCTCCTTAATCGCCATCACCCACCTCTTTCTCTGACCTAATGCCCTTGTGACTATCAGGTGATTCCATTTTGGAATATACTAACAGACCACCCAAAGGTTAAGAATGTCATCAGATAGCATCTGAAGTCCACCTTATGTTTCCACCAATATATTTAAAAAGTACCTTGGTTTATGACTTTCATTTGCTCTAAACCTACGAAAATTTCAGAAAATTGGTGACATGTGATAAGATGAAATCTGGGGCAACCTAATTCTGTTCCTGGTCCATGGTCACTCATATTTGCCTCCAGAACATACCATCTCTGATTTTCTTTGACATGTGTCATGTGCTTCAAGCTGATAGCACCTCCCACCACAATGCAGTAGCTGGTAGACCCTCACTGTTAAGTTTGCCCCCTGGTCTTTGCTTTAACTCAAAGTGCATTAGTTTTGCTTTTCTTTTTTTCTTTCTCTTCCTTGGGTGCAGGCTGAAATCCTAAGCACACTTGCCCTCAAACTTTGTGGCTTTTTCATTTTTTTCTCAGTAAATCTCCCTTGCCTGACTCCCTTCACAATGTCTAGTCTCAGTCATATGGTCACAAGACAAAGCACTTGGAAGTATAAAAATCTGACACAATAATTTCTAATCATTCATTTTCAAATGTTTAGTCAGTACTCACCCCTCTCAGTATTACACAATTATGTATCTTCTTTTTATTTTTTGGCAGCATTCCTTCTAGATATTTTTCTGTTGAGTGTGCTTTTTTAGTCTGTTACATATTTGCCCTCTGTGGATTTCTCTGCATCAAGCCTATGAATTCTCTGCTCTCTTCTGTGACAGGTGCCTCTCCCCCTAGATCTACACCTGGTTTTGAGTTAATTCACTTCTCTTTCCAATGGTGCAGTGCTGTGGTAGGGTACAGGAGACATCAGTGTATTTCATTCAACCATGTGTGAAAACTCTACCCCACTCTTGCTTGGTGGTTTGGGGACTGTCTTCATCAGCGCTGTGAGAGAACTAACTCACTGTTATTTCATTCCTATTGTAGAAATGGCACTAACGCAGTTTCTAGTTCATCTCACAAGGCCTGCTTTCCTATGGGTATTTGATGAAATATTCATAGAAAATTCTTAATATACTGATTCTTATGCATTTGTCATGGTATCTACCTATCTGAACACCCATTTTCTTTGGTTTTTGGTAAATTTTCTTATGTAACTGAATCCTCCAGACCCCATTTTAATAACCCTTGCATATCATGTGTGTAAACTTCCAAATTTATCCCCTAATACATTCATCCTTTTTATATATTTTCACATTTTTATTTTTAAAATTGTTTCTTGAAAATATGTTCTAGCTTTATCCCAGTTTGAGTAATGAATTTTTAAATAAAAAAGGAAAATTTAAAATTATAGTTTTCTGCTTTCTTCAACTACACCTCTCTCTCTTGTACTTCATCCCCCCTTTAAGACTGCATCTCTGTTTAACATTAAAAGTTTCCTTTAAATAAAACTGGCTCATTATCTTCTTTTGAGGAATTAAAAAGTGACATACCTCCAAGTCTGACTAAAAGTTCCACCTTGATGAAATCAATAACATTTTGAGGATAGATGCAGTCATTGTGGAATCTCAGATATAAATAATTAAGTGTCTTCATTTTGGTCCATCCACAGAAAGCCCCTAGTGTTTTCGAAATTGGATTCATAGGTCAATATCCTTACTATGGGGGCTCTAACATGATAAATAAAGGTACTAGCCTAAAAGAGCTACTGAAAGTAATGATGAAATATCAGAAAATGTTTTAATCAAATGGTCATTTGGAGAAAATGGAAAGTGAACGTTATAGCTCATCCTTGACACACTGCCAAAACCTCAGGGCTGGAGGTGAGAGTTCCGTGTCACATGGGTCTTCTTGATCCATATCACAATACTGGTTCTAATCTGGTTAATTAATCATCGGTTGCTCTATGTGTGAAGTTCTGCTATTCTTGGAATGTAAGAAGATTTCATATAGTGACTGCAAACTGTTAAGTACCTTTTAGGATGTCAGAAAATGGTCGAGATAAGGACATTGAGAAAGCTGAGAGTAAATACCTCTGTTAATCTTTTCTTGGCATCTTCAGCTTTGAAGGGGGTAGGATGGGTGAGCTGTCAGCCATCTTCAGACAGACAATTCTTGAGTGATTACCACACCTATATGCATAGCTAATCAGAGTCTGATCCAAAATAAAGGCTACAAGATGCAAAACAACACAGAGATTGACATTGACAGGCTTCCACCCTGTTTTAGTCACTTTGTGGGTCCAAGCAAGGAGTCAGTGATTTTTAGTCAAAGCACTTTCCAAGTGTTTGCTCTATCTTGCCTGTTGTGACAGAATAACATTAGCATTCTGAGAACCAACCAAGGACCAGAAAGGAAATGATCATTCTCATCCTCCAGGCTTTGCTGCCTTCCCTCTCTCTGATGCACTCTGGCTCTTCCAGACATGATAGCAATTTTCAGGTGTTAAAGTATAGCAAGTTATAATCTTGGTCAAAACACAGCCTGATCCATTGTATATTTCTGTATTGAGGGACCCATGTTCCAACAGTATTGCAGGGGTTCACTCTCTGCCTCATACTCACATGTGTTTCCACTATAGTTCCAAGACCATTCACACTCACTCTGCCAGGCCAGCAATTCTAACAAGAGAGGGATCCTGTCTCCAGAGCTTTGGGCTATTTTAGCAACATTTTCAATGATCCCCTTTTCATGGCATATGACAACCCTCAGCATTTTACTCAGGAAGACAAGTGACAAGTGATGTCAACATCCATTTCCTAAATGATCTTTGGGGAGAATCCAAGAAGGTGTCTGATGTTCACTTCCCAGGCCTGAGATTTGAGATTTTACTCTGAGAAACTTGTCGTGTGTGTGTGTGTGTGTGTGTGTGTGTGTGTGTGTGTGTGTGTGTGTGTGTGTGTGCTTCCTCTGTTTACACTTTAGTCACAAATGTCATTATTCAATTAGATATTTCAGGAAATAAAACAACCATCTTAAGGACTATTTGAATGCAGAACAAAAAGAAATCAGCAAAGTTGAAATTAAGAACAAAATAAAATTTTGAAAACACTAAAAAATGCCAGTAAACTGAAGGAAGAGGGATGAAGACACAGTCTGTTCTTTCACCTACATCTATGGTTATAGAGCAAATATCGCAACCACCCCTTTGGAATTAACCTGTTCTGCTCCCCAAATCTTCCCTAAAAATGTAGCTTGAGGGAGATTTTGCTGTGAGCAACAAAAAACTGCTTAGATTTAGTAAAAGCAACCTTTTTCTTTCCTTTTTTTAATTGTGGAAGGCAAAAAGGAAAGATAATTCAGGAATTACTTGCTTATCAATAACGATTTATCTATTGGAGGGTCAGCCTTATCAAATTAGTGTTTGAGGAAACTGGCTCAAGGAGTCAGAGTGAGTATTGCAGTCAGCTTTCTAGTTGCTGCCCAAAAAGAACCAAGCAAAAGAGGCTTGTGGAGGAAAGGGTTTATTTGATTTATGGAATCGAGGGGAGGCTCCATCCTGGCAGGGAAAAAGATGAGCAGAGGGGTGGACATCACCTCCACCACAGCACTGCAAACAATGGCAGGAAGGTGTGCCAAACACTGGCAAGGGGAAGCTGGCTTATAAACCCCATAATCCTGCCCCCAACAACACAGCTCCATCGAGGTTGTAAAACCCAAACTGCCATCAGCTGAGGATCGATCACCCAGAGTACATTCATTTGTTTGTGGGGAACAACTGGATCAAACTATGACAGTGAGATTGTATTTTCTTTCAATAATCAGAAAATTCTAAAGTCTCTGGGGCTGGAGAGATGGCTCAGCGGTTAAGGCACTTGCCTCCAGTGCCTAAGGCCCTAGGTTCAATTTCCAGGACCCAAGAGGTGGTGGCCCTGGTTCTCTCTCTCTCTCTCTCTCTCTCTCTCTCTCTCTCTCTCTCTCTCTCTCTCTCTCTCTCTGCTTGAAAATGAATAAATAAAATATTTAAAAAAAAAGAAAATTCTAAAGTCTCTGAAAGGTTCAACCTAAATCACATTCAGCTTATCAATATGGAAATACCACATAAAGACACTGAGTATGCTTGTCTTTACAGAATATGGGACAAATTTTATCAGGACAAACACTACCAGCTTCTAAAGGCATGAGGAGAAGCTCATCTCTTCTTCACAGTAGTGGACACAGTGGCAAAACCCTTTCAGTTACATCAATGGAGGATATGGACTTGCCAACTAACATGTATTGACTACATAAGAATTTGACATGGTGTCCCCTCTTCTGAAAATGTGTCATTCCTAGTAGTGCCATCAAGTCTGATGCTAGTTCAATGGCCAAAATGCTGACTATAGACTGCTAGGCTTGGTTTACCTTTGGGAATAGGAAGCAGAACTTCTTCAAAGCCTCAAGTGTCCTTCTGACTTGCATTCCCTCTCTAACTGGGAAGCATGATCCTTGAGGAGTACATGTCTTATGAATGACTCTATCTTTTGTGTTCCATATCATACATCAGAAAGTGGTCTGACCTTTGGATGCTAGCCACAGAAAGAAGCACAAATCCAATGTCCACTGGCTCTTCATTCACCTCTTAGTTTGGAGTAAATGGATTGTTTGTCCATAGGGGAAGCCTAGGAGAGTAAGATCATCCAGTTCTACACCTCCATCTAAATCCTACGTAACTTTCCCTCACCAGAGTCTGTGTCTGCTTATAGTTACTTTACTTGTCAAGAACTAACAATTTGTGCAAGTGCAAATAACAGAAACAAATATATAAGTAATAAAATTAACTCTGAGTTGTAAGCTGTGTATTACACAACTTGTGATAACCCCATGTTGCTGGGATGAAAATCTAAACAGAAACAATTTACATAATGAAGGGATTTATTTGAAACTCATAGATCCAGAGGGATTTCCATCAATGGCAAAAGAAGCTGTTGCCCTTTCACAGATCCAAGCACAGAGAAAAATGACCAAGAAGTCAGCAGCACAAGCAAGCACAGCCAAACACCAAGAAGCAGGGACCCAGACAGAGCTCAAAACCTCTCTGTATACCATTAGACTGGAAATCAGATCTGCCCCTCAAAATGGATTGGGCTCCAGGTTCCACCAATAGTGACATCACTTCCAATTACAAGGCAGGAAATCCTAGTTTCAAGCTTTAATAAAACACCTGATTCTACTGGGGGACATGCATTCAAAGTACCACAACACCCACATAAATAAACCAATTGTGGCCATGTATTATAAACCTTTATTACCTTCACATAAAAATAGATATTACTGACTCTTTAATTATCTGTCATTAGGCATATGACAAAAGTCAAGATATTGTCACCTCCCCTTCCTAATGGTCTCATTTCCCAGTTTTGCTCTGAGACATTTTTAAGCTTTCAGAGTCATCATTTTATTTCAATAAAAGACATCTTTACATTTATCTTTTTTAAAAAATATTTTATTTATTCATTTTCAAGCAGAGAAATACAGAGAGAGGGAGAGAGAGAAAGAGAGAGAGAGAGAAAGAGAGAGAGAGAGCAAGCACACCAGGGTCACCACCTTTTGGGTCTGGCATATATGGGTACTGGGAAATTGAACCCAGGGCCTTAGGCACTGGAGGCAAATACCTTAACTGCTGAGCCATCTCTCCAGCCCTACATTTATCTGTATATTTGACTTCTGAGGTTCTTCTCCTCTTTAAAAAAGAAAATAAAAAAATCCATTAAGCAAAAGCTATTTGAAATAACAAAAATGTTTGTATGTGTCATTAACCTTCATGATCGTTTAGTTGACCAGGACCTGAGGCTGGACCCTACTTCATAGCATAGAGAGAGAGACTGGAACACCTTGCCTCTAGTCTGGGGGTTAGAGGAAATTAAAATTCAAATTACTGTTTGACTTGAGCGTTCAATGTATCTATTTCATACCATTGTACTTTAGAGACTGTTCCTTTATTTTTGAAGGTCCTTCTTCCACAGAGAGATGAAGTTTAATCATTGTTCCCATAGTATAAAGCAGAGACAGAAATGAGTATGTTCATACAAAATGGTGGCCTTGATTGAGGAACAATGCAAGTACACTTCCATAGACAGGCACACATAGAGTGACATCAGCGTCTGTCATTCTTTCTATTCTCAAACACATACATGGTGGATGCTCATTTGGGCTTATGGATTTGCATGGCTTTACTTGAGGAACTGTGTAAAAGGGAAACATTACTAATGATGAGTAACAATGCTAGCTACATGATGACTCTTTGGAATAGGTTAGTACATTTGAACCAATGGCATATTTAATTGCTCTGCAGAAATTATCATGAGGAAGTGATGACTCCTACAGAGAAGAGAAAAGTGCTTCTCTGAATAGATTTCAAGAGAACTCAGGCTTAAAAATCAACTATGTCTTGGTAGTTTAAAAGGAGATTAGTTTGTAATGAATACAGAATTAAAAATCTCTTCTCTTTAAATATTTAAATGCCTTAGAAATTAACGTACATTTATACTTATGAAATAGTCTTCAAATATTGCTGTTGTGAATTAGCCATTAATTATAAGTGAACAGAAAATTATTATTGTTATACCATTTTGCTTTCTTATGTGGTAGAATGTCTTGACATATTATTACAGTGCCTTCCTCATTTCCAGAAGATCTGAACTAAGAATGTTCATTCCATCAAGATTGCATGAGCAAGCACAAACCTAAACAAATCAGGACGCTGGTTCAGGGAGATGTGTGGACAAGAACATGCCTAGTTTCTCAGCTATACTGGAGGCTGGGTCAGGAAGATGGCAAGTTCAAAGCCTGCCTAGACAGCTGCAAAGTGAGTTCAAATCCAGCCTGGTTAACTTAGGGAGACCTTATCTCAAAATAATAGTTTAAAGACTATTGCCAGACCTAGGTGGTAGAGGGCTTGACTAGCATCTATGACTCCACAGGTTCAATTTGTAGTACCACAACCAAAGTCATATGTTAAAAAAATATATTTCTGGAGTTGAAATTTCTCAAAAATTAATTAACAAACGGAAAAAATAATTTACATTTTCTACTCTGCTTATATCATCACTGAATAATGTTGGTTTATGAATTGTTAAGACATTAACTACTAAATAGGAACCAATGGTCTCATTTTTGCCTATTTTGGATAGATGTTAAGTCAATAACATACATCATAACACATAATCCATTTCAGTTTTGCAAACATTGATGCTATTTCCTGTTTCCTGTCATTATATCTTATATCTGCTTTATAATATTAGGTAGTTAACTTCAAATTATTAGGTAATTTACACTTTTATAGTTTTTCTTTTCACTAACACTCAATGGAAGAAAAAATTTAAATAACAAAATTTAGGTTACTCATTATTATAATCTTCCAAAACTCAGAACTAGAAAATTCTGTGGTATCTTTAGGCAGAATTTGTCTATCTGTTTCCATATCCAGAGTTCTTTCCATGATGAGACCTCTCTTCCTACTTAAATTATAGCAGCAATATTAACACCTAAACTTTAATGAGCTACTTTCTTTTGCTAGCTCAAATTTAGCAAACCCCAACTATGACAAGGTAAAATAATAGGTTTTTATGATAACCTTAGCAGTGACTGGCAAACACATGCCTTGGGGTTTGTTATGTTGCTGACTGGAAATGAGAAAAAGAGAGTCTGTTTTTTAGAATTATTCACAGATAGAGAAACATAGAATGGACAGTAGATATTCATATGTGTTTGAAGCCTAAGGACACTGAAGGAAATTCTTGTAGCAAAACTGAAATATTTCATTTTTTTAGTAAAGCAAATTACTCATCAGCCACTGCTTTATAGTGACCCAAGGATACTCCAAGATTCTCAAGGTGCTCAAATAATTTGAAAATATTTTATGAATTATTCTTGAAGCTATTTGAAAAAAAAAGTAGGCAAAATTTAGAAGTTGTCAAACTTTGTTGGAGTTTGACAAATAATTATTACACTGGAAGAGTCAGAGAAAGATGCTCCTTACTACTGGTGTGCAGCATGCTGCTGACTCGTTCCTTAGAAGCACATCATTAAAGTTGAAAGATGGCTCCTCAGAGGTGCAGGTGAATATAGACCCTCAAAGAACAAATCATGCCACACTAGGTACTGGTGGACAAGATTTAGAAAATGTAAGATCAAAATGATGGATTAGTGGCTGATTGAAAATCTCAACCCGAGGTGATTAATGGACAGATGTCCATGTGCAAGGATGGTTCAGGGAGGGGCCATTGGCTTTATCCTTCCCTATGTCTTTCTCAAAATCTTATTAATCACATGGATAAAAATACACTAGGCATGAATACGTAAATGGTACATACCTAAACTAGGAGTTAAGTTTTATAGTAATTATGTTAAATGAACAGTTAGACATTAATGTATTTAGAAAACTTCTTAAAATTGGTTCAATGATGCACCTGCCAAAGTGAACCAAAACAAAGCAATGACAAGACCCATACAATCAGGAAACCAACCGGCAAAATCTACAATACTTGTTTACAAGGAGGTCAAAAGTAGGGCTGTTCGACATCATCTTGACCATGAACACACTAAAACCTGCATTGATTTTATCATTCACACTGTAAAAGAAAATATAAAAGTAGAACACACCTAAAATGAGCAAAATGGGGAAATATGTGATAGAAAGCACACCTTTTTAGTAACTAGTTTGTTTAATTTTTGAGGACCCTAAGTAAGGAGATATACGAATTGGCCAGTTATAATTTGTATATGTTGAGTGATGATGTGGAGGCAGAAGGAAATAACATCTGTGGAAACTACTGGAAAGGAGACTTATTTTGAAGCTGCAGATGAACAAAAAGTGAATTAGATTCAGCCGACTGTAAGACATATCCACATTTGTGCTCAAACATAAGCCTCAGGAACACTAGCGTCAGGAGTGGGGTCTCCAGAGTGCCGAGTGCCAAATGCTTTTCAGGATATTTCTAGCAGCAAAACCCAAATCATATGAAAAGTGAACTATAGAAAGCAAGCACAGCAGTGCATCTAGAAAACACAATCTGCATCTCCATGTCAGGCAATATTATTGGAAAGTCCTTGCTGTTGCTTCTAGTAAACAAACAGGTCTTGACAGATTTGTATTTATAATAGTTAGGCATAGGAGATTGTAGGACTATTGAAAATTAAATAGGATTTAGTTCTCCAGAATAAAAAGGTAGAAGGCTCTCACCCAGTGTAAGCAACAAGGCTTACACCAAGGACACAGGCTTAAAGAGAGACACTCAGCCCTCACATTAAATTAACATTTGAAGTGGTAAATAACAAGTGACCACTTTCTTCAGTACATTACTCATTTCTCCAGGAAGAATGATATTTCTCCCATGTTCCTAATTTTCTTTCTCTCCTCTGCATCATTAACTCCCTTGGTGTTGCTTCTAGTAACTTTTAATTTAAAACCATGAATTTAATTAGAGGATGAAATTATTCTTTGAGATTAGACTAGTCAGGGTTCTCTAGAGGAACAGAATTGATAGAATGGATCTATGATATTAAAGGGATTTATTAGATTGGCTGACAGGATATGGGTAGCAGGCTGGAGAGTCTGAGAATACAGTAACTACTTAGTTCATGAGGCTTGATGCCTCAGCAGCCTAAACCTGGTGCTAAGGTCTAGAAAAATCCTGGTGAGCAAACAGTCTTCTGTCCACATTGGAAGTATGAAGAAGCTGTGCTCCAGTGTCTGTGAAGGATGAGCAGTGGGGGATGGAGTGGCATCCAGAGAATAAAACTCAATCAGGGATTTTTGTTGTTGTTGTTTGTTTTGTTTTGTTTTCTGAACTCTCTGTGCAGTACTTGATACTTTCCCTGAGCCAAGCACACCTTTCCAAACTCCCCTTCCACCAAGACTTGATGGGGGAATATAGCATTCACCAAGCAGAAGAAAATATTTTTCCTTTCTGGGCCTCTTTTAGAATCACCATTTCCAGTGATACACCCCAGAAAACAAAAAAGGCTGATAATGATGGGGGCGGGGAAAGGTTGTAGGGCACAGATAAACACCGGAGAATGGAGATTCTTTCACAATAAAACACCATAGCTATAATTAAAGTAATGGGAGCACAAAAGGAAGTTACTAGAAGCTAAAGGTTGTTGGAGGAAATGTCAGGCAGACAGACATTGGTATGGGACAGCAGAGAAAGTGAGTGTCCTAGAAGACTCAACATTGGGTGACAATGAGATTCCAACATTTGTGGCTCTGGACATAAGAATCAGTCATACTTAGAAATCTTACAGGCTATCAGGAAGACCTTTACTCTTCGTAGACAGAACCCCAAATACTAAAATTATTAGAAATAAATTTATGCCAAAGACAATTGAAGGCTGAGGTAGGCAGTGGAGTAAAAAGTCAAGACAAAACTACTGGCTCAAAAAATGTCCAGAAATAATTTCAATCCTGTCTACTCTGACTTCTGAATATTGTTCAGAATAAAGGAATATACATTAGATCAGTAGAGACCCAAACACATAGCAGCAAACTAAAGTCTTACAGCATCTACCTACATGTGTGGAGTCTGGCCTCTGTGGAGGAGCTATCTGAAGAGGATAGCAGCAGGCCTTGCAGGGATTGGTTCTGGGGATCAGCCAACATGCAAGGTGAATACAAGAGCCCAGCTGCCCCATCTCCCCACACCCACCCCTACGCTGCTAAGCAAGCCAGCAAGGAACATTGTCCAGAATCTAATTCACAGCTTTACAGCCTTGGATGAGTCTCTTACTATTCTGTTTTCTTACCTTAGAAAAGGTATTTTTTCTATAAAATTCATTGGATAATGTGTTTTATTCTAAAAAGAACATTTCAGTAAATATTGTCATACATTTTATTTATTTCTTTAAAAAGAATCTTATTTTAAAAATACACTGGCTCTCGCTTTAGTTTTTTTTTTTTTTCTCTGATTCACACAGTGTTAAAAATATTTATAAAAACTTTGGGTTTCAGATGGTAGCAAGGGTAGTGCTGGAAGGCACAATGTAAGCTGCCAGGGAAATTGGTCAATGATACATGGAGAAAGCAGAGATTACTTATACAAAATGCAGACTGTTGCCATGAGAAGGCTGAACTTATTTCCTTCTGGGAGAGATCAACAGACCAAGAAATGATCACTGGTGCCAAAACCTGGGGAAGGGGTAGGGGGGAGTCAACAGCTTTTAAATTGGCCAAGAAATCTACTCAGTGACAAGGAACCCTTAACTGGATTTGGGACTCAGGGCAAAATCCTATGGGAACCAAAAACTGGGGCTCCAAAAGAAATCCCCATTACCAGAGAACTACAGAGAGGCTAATCTCAATAGAATTTAACCATGCTAGAAGTCCAATGCACTATCCATCTCACAAAAGCCTGTCTCCATAGAATTTTGCCAAATTAGAAATGTGTGTCTCATTTAACCTATACTGATCTCACTTTCCAATGGAGATTCTATTTGTATTTTTAAGAAGGCAGTGAGAGAGCTCTGGTCATTCTAACTCCGCTGAAGAATTGCAGGCAGAAGACTGATATCCCAGCAAGAGATGAACCACCTCAGGCCCCAAGTGCAACACTTGAGACAGTGGTGGGTCAAGAAAGAGACCTATAAACACATCCATTCAGCCAACCCAGGATAAGTCAACAAGACAGACACCAAGGACTTCCAACACAACTTAAATTAGAAGCACAGAGACTCTTAAGGTCACAACAACAACAATGAAACAGGCTTAAAACTCACCCTCCATGACTCAGGGAACTGAGCAGATACGGGTGGAAACACTGCAAGAGCCACAGTTGTAGAGATTACCCAGAGACATTACCCCCCCTCAGCTAAATTCTTAAAGGGGGGGCGGGGTAACGGTGATGCCTCCTGTGCTATCCATAACCCCTTGCCACATGGATGGATCCGGTGTACCCACCGAGGAGGATACCCACTGGACTGGGGACAGGGAAGAGGGAAATGGGAATATAAGCACATTATTTGCTCAATCAATGCATCTAATTTTGGACCATAAAGATAAAAACAAAACAAAACAAAACTTTGGGTTTGTGAAAATGTTGCTGAAACAGTGTTTTCCTCATAAAAGGACAAAAACAATTTTATCATTTAATATATTCATATGTATATTTTCATAATTCAGTTGATAACCCAATGAATTTTAGTCTACTATTCTTTTATGCTGTAATTATTTTACTTACTTATTTATAAGTATTAACTATTTATTATAGGACTGACATAGTCTTAGTCATCATAATAAATATTGCCTAGCAAGCTATATTAGACTGCTCTATATATGATAACAAAACACTACGTATTGGACGTATTATTCAATGCATTTTTTCAAAACTCTAAAGGATGGAAATCTAACCACTAGGTGCTAGTGAATTTGATTGCTGGTAAGGGCTCTCTTTCTTCCTTAAATACATCTACCTTCATAATAAAGATATTAATTTAAAAACCCAAAAAATGTTCCAAATCCCCCCCAAAATGTCTGCCTTGCTTCTTAGTCTTATCGTGTCCTGTGTATACAAAATGGGAGATAGATAGATAGATAGATAGATAGATAGATAGATAGATAGATAGATAGATAGATAGATAGAGAGTGAGAGAAAGAGAGAGAGAGAGAGAGAATAACTTTTCATGTGGACCTCTTTTTATAAGGATACCAATGTGGGATCATAGTCTCCTACATTTTGACATAATTTAGCATAAATCAGTTCCGCAAAGACCCTATTTCCAAATACTTTCACAAAATTTGGAGTTATAGCATTAACATATGATTTAAGCGGGGATTACATAAATGTTAATGGTAACCATATGCACCAGTTTATTCTTTGAAGTTCTGAATGCAATGTATGTAAACCCAATTTGATTATTAAATGCACCATCTGCATTTAACAATATAATCTTTAAATTTCATCTTAAAATTATCTCAATTTGTATAACAAACTATCTGGCACTTCAGACTTTCCTGTCAGGTTTTCTACAAGAGAAAAAGTCACAATAAAACATTCATAAATTGCTTTAATCAATGTTTACTCAAACTTGTGTAAGATCACCTTCAAATTAGCTCACTGTCTGAATTAACAACTTTGGCTCACATTTCTTATTGGTTGGTGGTATGGACACAGCCTCTTATTCCTGCATGATATTCAGGGGAACAATATGTGTCACCATGTGGCAGCTGTAGCACTCAGCGGGCCCTCAGGGCTCCAAGTGGAGGGAGTAACCTTATAAAACATGTGGCTTTATCTGACATTCAGGTATGAGTAGACACTTATTGAGTAGACAATATGCAGAACAGAGAAGTCTTAGGGAAGAATTTTTTTTAAAAATGGGTAATATCAGAAGGTAGCAAAACATGAGCTAGGCATCTGTTCCCCTTGGGCAGCCCAGTGCTCATGTTGGTGTAAGGTGAAAGACTACAGTAGTAGAAACGAAAGTTGGAGAGCAAATTCTGAGGGCCTGAGTGACATTCCAGAGTCTGTGCTAATCTAATAGATAATTCAGTAGCCTGTCAAGTTATAATGAGAAAGAGAAGCATGGCTCAACTGAACTTATCATAATCATGTATTCTGTGGTGACCAGGTTGTAGAATGTCCCCCATGGCTCCACAGGTCTGAATACTTAATTGAAACCTGCTGATGGCGCTGGTCAGGAAGGCTGAGGGGCTTTGAGAGGTGGAGGCTCACTGGTATAAGTGTGTCTCTGGGAACAGACTTATTCTACTAGCTCATTAATTTACCTATTGTCTGATATAATTACCACATCTCTGTAAGAACATTTTGCATTTATGCAGCAATTTAAAGAATACAATATATTTTTAACTATAGCTCATGTTGTACAGAAGATCACATCATCTATCTCCTCTTATACAACTTAAATTCTATACCCTCTGGCCAACATCTTGTCAACTTCTTGATCCATAGGCATTCCAGTCCCTGGTGGCTGCCACTGTTCTTTCTACTGGACTCGCTGTGTGAGATCTTATAGAATGTGGCTTTCTGTGTCAGAATTATTCCATTGAAAGATTTCTTCTCTATCATTTTCTCCCTATTTGAAAATGGTCTCTCTTGACAATACACCCTGTACAAGGGCTATTTTAAAAGAAAAACTGATGATCTCATGTGTTCTTCCTTTTTGAAAGGAAATCAATAATTGTAAATAAAACAATTGCTGACACAGATCAGTGAGATCTGTGTGCATTTTTAATCCAAATTACCAAATTACTTTGGATTCAAATTAACATAGAGATAAATATTAAACACAAGAATGAATGTTTTCTCTTCATTTTCTGTTAGTCTGAGCTCTTGATAATCATAGAACCCAGCAGAAAGCTCTGGGCAAGAGGAAATTTGTTTTCACTGGCATAGGTGAAGGCAAGTGATGTACTTAGAACCAAGAGCAGTTCTGAAGTTCCAAAAATGAGATGAGATGCCAGGGATACATTCATACTGCTGACACAAGTCATAAAGGAAAATCAGCCACTTATTTAGTCTGATGTTTATTCATTTGTAAGACAAGTCTCATAAGGATGTATTAATACATTCCTATTAAAACTATAAAAATTGCACTGAAAATATTAAACAAAATGTTTATGGAATAATGGATTTAAACTAAGAAACAGGCTGGGAAGATGACACAGAGGTTAAAGGCACTTGCTTGCAAAGCCTGAGCCTCAGTCAGATTTCTCAATACCCACATGATGCCACATGTGCCCCGGCACATGGGTCTGTAGTTCCTTTGCAGTGGCAAGAACACCTGTTACACCATCAGCTCTCTTCCTCCCTCAAATAATTAAGAATAAGAACTGAAAATGAGAATCTACCATTGAGAAGACATGTTCTTTAGAAACTCACAAAGCTTTAACTTCTTTTGTAGAAAAGTTTTGCTCTTCTCTTTGTTAGAAATTAATAGAGAATTGTACTCTATTGCTATATTTCATTGAAATTATATGAATTTATGAAATTCATAAAGCTAAGTTTTAGGTGCAAAATACATCAAATTCAAAACAATCACAGAGTCCATATTGCATTCTATCAGGGAGAAGTAAGTCAGCGGAAGAAGGAAACAAGGGACCAAGGAAGATCAGGAGGGAGAAACTTCCAGAATTCCAGATGTGAAGGCATAAAAGAATAGAGCAATGTTAAGTATAATTATGTTTTCCATAATTGATGCATAATGATACAAATCCCTGGCCTAAAAGTCAACATTATAATGCTTTAATTTAATCATGCAGTTCACATTATTTTATGACAAAGGATATATAGTGGTAGTATGGGAAAGACTGACAGTGCCCTTTTTGGGTGGCAGAGCAGTGAATTTGTAGCCTCTAATCCTGGAGTTTTCTTATCCAAGAGTGGTCTAACTGCATTTTTGCAGTGCCTAGAACAAGAGAACTAACTCTGAGAGTTACCGTAGAGTGGGTTAGCATTCTCCATCAGTAAAAGAGAAGCTGACCCTTGATATTTTGTACAAGTCAAGGGTGAACTGCTGCTCTGATATTACTGTAACCATCACATTTTGCATACAGGTACTCATTGGCACTGTGATGGAACAGCAAAAAATCAGTAATACATGAATATGTAAAACATAGTGTAAGCACAGTGTATAAAACTTTTAAAGAAGGGATATAGATGTGTGTCCAGTGCAGATAACAGGACACACATATTCTTTGACCACAAATGTAAATACATTAAGCCCACTTATTGTCTTCCACAGATATATGGAAGTTTTCTGGGTGATTTGTTACTGAGTTCATAGTTTTCAAAGCTATGGTCAGTACTACTCATGCATGCACACTGATTCTGGGTTATTGAGGAAATTGGGCGAAGAACCTAGTTTAAGATCAGTCAACATCTCTAACGATGTTTGTTCATATTGGTCATTTGTGCTATTAAGGTCAAAAGTACATCAAGACAGAGGAAACTTAGTCATGTTGCTTGAAGCAGTTGGATTAAACAGTTTTAAGATTAACTTTAGTGTGGGACCCTGCTAAGAGGTATGGGGGATATAGGGTTTTGATGAGACCGGAAGGCCTCCGGGACTGTCTTCTTCTGTTAAGGAAGTCGAGACGAGTCTGAGGCCCCGATTATCTCCAGCATATCCTGGACCCTCCATCTCTCCAGGAAGGACACAGCTGAGCCCTGAGATAAGCAGGCAATTCAAGGCCTAAACTCACACCATCTATAATAACAAACCTAAACAATAAGGTTACAGTTCCTCTACAGCCATCACCATTCTATAGATGTCTAGAGTCACATAGCCCCCTCAACTTATCTATGCAAATTAGGCATCCACAGGTTACTGGCCCCTGCCAATCCACTCATGAGACGTCCACAGTCTACCCTGACTCTACCAATCCCCTTGCTGCCTATGTCCCTGCCTCTGCCTTTTCCTCTATATAAACAACTTTAACTATACAATAAATGAGAGCTGTCCACTGCCATGTTCTCCCGGGTCTCTATGCCTGTTGGCCTACTGCTATCCCAAGGACACAGTTCACCCAGCTCCAGAACCGAAGTGTTAGTGTACAATGACCCCTGAAGTAATCCATGGACTACACTTTAGGACAAACTACAAGCAAGGAATTTAGCAAGAATCTCAGAAAAGTTATTTGTAAGGTCCATAAAGTTTTTTCCCATAGCTCATTCCCATATTCTGGTCTTATGTTGGGCACTACCTGTTGGCTCTGCTACTGAGGGCACAGAGAGCAAAGGGTTAACAGTGTATGAGTGAGGTGAAACCCCTGCAACTCGGTAGGCATTTCCCAGCTCCACCTACCCTGACTCCCACCCCCATGGGCTGGCCACCGAAACCAGCATTCCTATCTCAGCAGGACTGGCATTGGGTATCAGCAAAACTTCCTTGTACCCATCCCCACGGACCTGACCGTGGCTATGGCCCCCAAATGAGGTGTTCTCAGGTTATCCCCACCCACCTATCCCACCCACCTATCCCAGTGCAGGCTGCCAACTCCCCACCCCCATGAACCAATCTCCTTTTCTCTTCCCCATTCCCATGCCCTGGACCCCCTTTTTTCTATAAAATGTAATTCCCCCAATTGAATAAAGAACCACGTGGATATACAATACGCATCTGCTCGCCTCTGTGTCCCGTTGGACCCCCCTGCGCCATCCCCCCAGCTCTGTGGGCCCCAGCCCTGAGACAGCAGACAGTGGACAGCTCAGCCTTGGCTCCTGGCTCCCGCAGCTTCTCCGTTTTCCCTCCACCGACCTGGAGGAGAAAACAACAGTCTTATAGTTCATTCCTACAGATAGTTCTTACAATTTGTTCCCACATTACAGCAATCTTATTGTCATTTCTAGTAGACTGAGGAGAAGAAATACTGTATTTCCAGGGAAACCTCTGACAGTACTGGATGGATATGTACCTTAGCTCTCCATAACAAACTCCTGTTCAACGTGATGAATCATAAGTGGGTTAATAATCAGCCTATCAAGATAAACTGGAACAAAAAGATTATTAGAATTCTTCCTCAAACTTAATATGATTTTTGGGAGCATGGTTTATTTTATGCAACATTGCTTCCATCCCTATGGGCAACATCACTCATATTAGTCTGTTTGTTTCTTTTCTCGATTAACAAAAACAGTATTTGAATGGATTTTCAAAAAAGTTTTATTATTACCTTATATATTTTCATATATGTATATATAATCTTTTATTTTTATAGTAATATCCATTTTATTCATTGCCAAATTTTTGTGATTAGAAGGCTTGAAGTTTCTCAGAATGCATTTTTATATAATTTACTAGGAATAGTTAGAGTTAATTAGTTTTTAGTTTTATAATCAATTAATAACATAAAAGAATTTTAGAATCTTAGTGTCTAACATTATTATTGAAATTTGAGTTGTTATTTATATCAATGAAAGTGTCTATTACTTAATATTCAGTTTTAAAATAGTTGAACCTTCACTGAGCATTGTCTTATCAATATGAAACAACCTTTTGACCATTTTCATTTTCTTCTCTCTGTTATCTTTCTTTACTCAATGTTAAATATTAGCACCTTTGCTTCACTTCTCCTTTCATTCAAAATTTAGCAAATTTTGGTCCATTGCAATGTTTTTATTAAAAGTTCACTTTTATATTAAATTTATGTATTCTTTGAAGTTTAACTTTGAAAAGAAAGGAAAAAAAATATCACCAATATACTTTCACCACAAGATAGGCACAAATATGTGTGTATGTGTGTGTGTGTGTGTGTGTGTGTGTGTGTACAGAGATTCATGTACATAAGCTATGAAGAAAACATTATAAATATTGAAAAGTAGTGACAACATTTTGGGGGGTTTTGACTGCAGGTAGTTGTCTATGAGCAAACAAACTTAGAAGGGCTTTTAGATAAAGAACTGCTCATGATCTCAGAGTCCTTAGCGTGCTTCTGCAGCAGGAGCATCCCTGGTTAGGCGTGAGATGGTCACTGACCTCACCTCCACTTCTGGCCCAACCTTAGGCCGCAGGTGTGCTTCGGGAAGGCTGTGCTAATCCTTTGTCCTTTGGTGGTGGTGCTGGGAATTTTTCAGGACTATGCTGGTACTGCAAAGAGGCCATTTACTAGGAATTCTGCATTCAGGAAGGATATTTAGAAAGAAATTTTGAGCTGAGCACTTGCAACCTGAAGCAGCGCACCTGGACCAGGAACTTCCTCTTCTGCTGTCCCAAAGGCAGGGCAGGTGCCAGCTACAATCACAAAGAAACTCACAATTATAGTAGCATAGTGGAATAATCAAAAGCTCTACAAGGACAATGGAAAATTAAATTACCCAGGTAATAATTTGTATAAGAAATATTTACTGTGGTGAGTCCGTTAAATCAATAGACATATTTTGGGTTTTGGAATAGATAGAAATAGTTGGTATTTTGCATATCAGTAATTTAATTCAAAATAGGAAATGTATGTTAAAACATTAAAAATATAAGCAGCGGTCTAAACAGTGACATATGTGTTCAGTTTTAAAAATGTATGAACTTTGTTCTGAATGCCTGGGTATAATGGAAGAGACCTACAGGCTAATGTGAAAATAGGGAAATTTTTTTCATCTGAATTTTGATCCTCTTTAAAGTTCCTTGGTGTACTCCCCAACAGAGATTTATAATTTACCATATTTTATTAAGTTCCTATTTGCTACATATTCTATGAGGTTGTCTTTTACCACAATAACCTTCAGACTAAGAGCTAAAAATCCCAAACTTTGTGACCTTTAAAAATATTATTCAGTTATACATCTGAGAGTTTAATACCTAGAATGTACATATAACTCAAAACACTAAGTAATTTTAAAAAATCAGTTAACCCAGTTAAAAAAATTGGGGCAGGGCCCTGAACATAGAGTACTTAAAGGAAGAAATATAAGTGTATAGTAGACATTTTAAAACTGTTCAATGTCTTTAGCCATCCAGGCAGTGAAACTTAAAACTTCACTGAGATTCCATCTCACTGTGGTTTGATTGACTTTCATCAAAATCTCAAAAGACTACAAATTGTAGCTAGTGTGTGGGGAAAGAGGAAGCCTCATTCACTTTTGGCATTAGGGGAAACTATTAAATCCTCTCTATTTATGTTAGTATAGAGGTTTCTCAAAAACCTAAAAAAAGATCTGCCATATGAGCCACCTATACCACTCCAGGATATATGCCCTAAAGACTCTCCATTTCACAACAGGGACACTTGTTCATTCATATTTGTTGCTTCTCTATTCACAATAAATAGGAAATTGATTCAGCCTAGATGCCATCAACTGATGACTTGGTAATGTAGATATGATACATATACATAATGGTGTTCAATCAAGTGATAAGGAAAATATGATTATGAAATTTGTAGAATATTGATGGAACTGAAATCATATATACTAAGTGAGGCCCTGGTACATTCAAGAGTCAAATTCATACTTTATATGTGGAAAAAAATCACTAGAGAACTACACATATTTTATGATTATGAGGAATGACTCAGAGTCCCTGTTTTCTGAGAACATAAGGTAGTTATTTGTTTTTAATCATTATAAATTAGAATAAAATTGCTATATTCAGAAGAGTAAGTAGTAAGATAAATAGAAGAAGAAGAAGAAGAAGGAAATGAATGGAAGTGAGAAAGGAAAGCAAAGAAAGAAAAGGAAAAAAGTATAAAATAGCATCAATGCTGAAAACCTTTTAAAATATCACATTGTTTAAGATTTTCATTTTTCTTTTACCTCACATTCTGTAAACCATAGCCAATATAAAATAAAATCATAAATATTAAAGATGGAGAAACCTTGATAGGAGTATCTGTTCTAAGTTTATCTGGAGTTGTCTAAGTGTTTGCTCTCAACTTTTCACAAAATACTTATCAAGTATTCCCAACTTCACGCACTAACACCAAAAGAGAAGAATGGAATAAATACCAAATCCTAGGGGGGCAGCGCTAGATTCATTGTGTGTGCTACAAACATCTTTCCACAACTGCACATGCCAACAGACAGACAGCCAATCACTGAAGGTGGGACTGAGCCACTGGTAGAGAGGCCATCACTCTGGGATGTACATGAACCAGTTCTGCCAGGGTTCTGCTGCAACTTAGCTTGAGACCCCTGTTTTGCCTTGGATTTTGCATTTTCTCTTGTATCATTATCTAAAGTTGCTGTAAGAAGCAATTAAAGGACAGATTATCCAAACCAAGTGACACACACCTGTTTTTCTAGGACTTGAGTAGAAGAGGCAGAAAGATTCCAAGTGAAGCACTTTCAGTTAAAAAAAAAATTAGTGGAGGTTCATATTGCAGAATGTTCCTAAAAGTCAACAAGATAGGACTGAAACAACATATAACACATGTGACTGAGAAGAGCTGATACACTCACATAAAACTCATATCACCTGGTTGGTTTGTATGTTTTATAGCTGATGTACAGTTGAATTGTTTCAAGTTTTTACCTCAAGACAAGAGCTGCATCAATATTTGTGTATGATTGTATATGCTGCTGTTTCTCTTAGGTGAACATCAGGAGAATGGCTGGGTTGAATGTTAGGCTTTTTTTTTCAGAAATAAGAAAGCTTTACAAGTCAGTTTTGTATGTGCTCTTCTATGTGATGTGTAAGATTTATTGGTACTTCACTTTCTTCCTAACACTTAGTGTTGTTAATATTGAATGTATTCGCTATTTTAATGGGAGTTGGGGGAGAAAAGTTGGTAGTAACTTGGAAAGAGAGTTATACATAATGGACTACTACGTAAAAAAGAGGAAATAATCACAAACCTAGAAAAGCATCATTCATGATAATAAGATGTCTGAATGCTAACAAATTTGGAAATCTAAATAAAGGGATTAGGTTTTACATTGGGACAAAACTATCTATGGACTTCAAATAAACTCATTAAAGTAAGTGAAATGTTATTGGAAATCCAGGCCTTAATGATTTAAGAGATGACACTTTCTTATTAAAAAAAAAAAGAATCCCAATAATATACAAGATAGTGAAGAAATGAACACAACTTCCAATTACAATTTTTACATATCTTTATTGTCAATAATTAGATACATTGTATAAGCAAATCTTGTGGTGGTACCCCCATTTCCCTCCTCCTTGTCCACAACCCAATGGGTGCCCTACACAGTGGGCATACTGGATCACTCCATGGGTTGGGAATTATGAATTGTATAAGAGGTCACCAGTTTTTATCCCCTTTGTGTGTTGTTGAGGAGGACAATGTCTCTGGATATTCTCCCCCACCATGGCTCTTACATTCTTTCTGCCCCCTCTTCTGCTCAGTTCCCTGAGTCATGGTGGGCGAGTTTTAAGTCTGCTTTATTGTTGAGATCTTAAGTGTCTCTGGAGTTCTGCTTTGGGTTGTGTATCGCTGATGTCAGTCTCCACTGACCTTTCATTGAATGTCTGACTTGCTGTGGTGTTAGGACTCTTGTTTATCTTGCCACTTTCTCATAGGTCTCGTTTGGGTCCTAAAATCTAGTATACCTAAAAAAGGAGAATTTATGGAAGTAATAAAATTACAGCTACAAGTATAGAAACAAACAACACAAATTAAAGTTCAGCTAAATATGACAGCAAAATTAGTTTATGTTAAATTGAAATGCATCCTACAAACTCCACATGACTTAACCAGAGAAGCATAATTTACAGAATTCATCCATTTAAAAAGGTACATAAAGAGCTTAATTAGCTTTGAATATATATTAAAGAAAGACAAATCAGTGAACAAATGATAGATGATTATAAATGATAGACAGAAATAGATGATAGATACTCGGGAGACAGACACCTGAGAGATGAAAGAGGTAAATCCCAGGTGATAGATGAGAGAGGAGAATAAGCAGATAATAGACACGTACAAATCTATAATTGTATGCTTCTTGGAGAAAAAATTGAAGAATTATCTTAAAAATAAGGAATAATGCAGGCCAGGAATCTAATCTCTTCTATATAGCTGTAGTTCCTAGCATATATTAAATATAAAAAACAGTGGTACAGCCTGGGTGGAAGATATTGAACTACCATAATTAATTATACAGCTAACTGGAAAATACAGGAAAACAGCAGACAACTACGGGAAGTAATACATGAGGGCAAAAAATGTTTCCACTGATTTATCAACTAAAAATAATGTATATTTGTAATTTTAATTCAAATATATGAGACAACCATTAGAAAAACAATTGAATTATAATGCACCTAGAATTTTACGAGCTAAGAGGGTGCATCAAATTCACAGAGAAAGCTTTACAACTGCAGTAATGGGAATAGAAGTCAAAATGAGTAGATGAAGAGCTACCACTTATCATTTTAAAATGCCAGGTCTCTGAAAATTAATCTATAAATAAAATCCTAATTAAATTCAGGTTGGAGATTCTGAAAGACTCAATTCAGCATGTGTATGCACACATACTTGTGTGTGTCTGGAGAGAGGGGATAGTGTTACTTTTGAAATGTTAACTGAATTAAGTCTGTCTTAACAATTCATTCATCATACCACTTTATGATATATCTGTGTTTATATTCATATTTTACACACAAATGCATAAGTATATAATTATTTTATATTTTCACAATATGTGGCAATCCATGGAACAATCGAAAGTCAAGGTCATTAGATGCAACTATGTCTGCAGACTGGAGCAGGGAACAAAATTTGTTATCAAGCAGAAACCCCTGTACTGAGTGTATACCCCTCAGATTCATTTCAAGTCCACTAAGAGCACTAGTAAAGAAATCAGGGGTTTCTAGTGTTGAAAGTAGTAACAAGCTCAGCTTATTCATTCATCAAAAGTATGAGTGAGTCGTCAGTAATCTGTGATGATTTTCTCAAAATAGAATTAAGAACTAAGAATAGATGAGGGTGAAGAGAAAATTAGCCAGGGAATGTGGCTGTTATTTCCTAGAACAGGAGGGAACAGAGGACTGTCAACTTCCACCCACTGGTGCTGTGGTTTTCTCAAAGGCTTCAGGAAGTTGGTAGTCATGTCAGTGTATGAGTTATTTACATTAATTATTTAAAATTAAAACTTTATTTTGAAAAATTTTGGTTGAACATGAAAACTGAAAAGAAATATCTCAAGCTCCCATGTTCTTCTTCTCTCCCTCAGTGTTTACTAAACATTGTACATGGCATAGTCCATATGCTCCAATATACTGACGATTAAATATGTTTTGACTAAAGTCTATGGTGCAAAGGGTTCATGCGTTGTGCTGCAGTTTTATGGTTTCAAACACAACACCATAGTATTCCTAGACCTTCTATCATGACCAACGCCATCCCTCTTCCTGCTTCTGCCCTTCTTCCCCACTTTTCCTGAGTCATGACAGCCCTGGTTGTCAACTTCTCTCTATGGATGCAAGTTTTCTAGAATTTCTTTCTTTTTTTAAATGAAAATGCTTATAACTGATAATGAGTCTTACAGCTGGAATCATATAATAGGTCACCTTTTCAGAATTCTTTTTTGACTAAGAAACAACCAGTGAAAATTCTCCTATGTCTTTCATGTTTCAATATTAAATTTTGGTTTTCTGGATAATGTCCCAAGGTATCCATGTGGGGAAAGCTTGCTCACCCCTTCGCCATGTAGTGGGTAACATTTGGATGCTCCCAGTTTGGGCAATAATGAAGAATACAACTTTTTGTTGAAGCATATACTTTTAACTGATTTTGGAAATTCTTATCACAACATTTATGGATCATATGATAATAAAAAGTTTAAAATGTAAACTACTACCAAACTTTCTTACAGATTTTTCTCTTTTTTATTCTTCCAAACATGTGACCATTTCAGCTGTCCTAGCCATAATTTGGGGGATGCAAATCAGATTAAATACTGTGATCTTCAGCCATCCTGTTTAGTGTACAATGATACCTCACTGTAATTTTGACTTGCAATGTCCTAATGCCATGTGAAGTGGAGAGTCATATTTCTATACATTTTTACATCTATATGTCTTGATTGAAGAATTTAAGGAATTTCACTTTATCTTTCAATAAGTGTCTTATTTAGGACAGACATATATATATATATATATATATATATATATATATATATATATATATATATATATGTATATATATTCTAAAATCCAGGGCATATTATTGTAGTCTGCTTTTTCATATTTATTATCCTTACTAAATTAGTAAAGCTCAATAAAACAGCTGGGTAATCAGTATGGATAATATGTTCTTGTCAAATACCTATCCTGAGCTAATAGTACTGAGAATTCTGAAAATTCTATTGAAAATATCTGCCCCACTTTCTCAGTTTACTAAGCTTATATGCCGTAAGTATGCATGCAAAGTAAACTGTGTCTCTATGGGAGTACGGCCATTATTATGAATAGTAACATAAACTAATTCTTAAGACAGTCACCCATTAATGCTAAAGCCAGTTGGATGACAGTTCAGGATATCCATTATTACTCAATTTTGTTTTTAAATATTACATATGGAGAGAAAAATGATAAAAGAACTATGAAGTTGGAATCATCTGTACTTTGAAATTTCCATGCTTTCCTTATTCTCTGCCAACTAAGCAATGTTACAGATACACAGTCTTAACAATCATAAGTGCTTTCTTGAATTAGAACAGAATATTTTATTTGAAATGGTTTCCAGGTCTTTTAATTAGCCTTTAAGTTATATTCAAAGCAGTTTGGTGAGTACTGACATTGAGCACATACTTTATATTATAATCATAATTACGCTTAACACTTGGGGAGAGAGCAGAGATACCCGAGGATAGCCAGAGAGTCTCTGAAGACCGTACTTTTTACACCTGTTTAGATATGCCTTCCCAAGAGTTTTTAACTCTCCCACTTAGTTGCTATTTTATGAGAGTGTTGGGAAAACAAGAACATGTTAACAAGACTGTGATAATACAAGTAACACATTACTGAAGTTGTGCTAAGTGAGGCAGGGTGTTCAGTGCCTCAGTGGTCTAAGTGAAATAAGCAGGTTAGATAATTACCCACCTTGACAAACAAGGATGGATCCTGGAGGAACTGCATTTTCACAAGAATTCACAGCCAGTAAATATCACATCGGTTCTTAAATATTGATGACATGACTCAAGAATCTCCAGCTTCATATATTATCCTATCATTTTTCTAACCATAACCAATTTACAAAACTATTTGTTGCTAATAATGCAAGCTATGATGGTACTAGTAACTGTTTTGTGTTCTCCAAGGTCTTTTATACATACATGAACACAGGCACAGGTGTATAGGAAATTTATGCCAGGTGACTAACATATATCCACGATATCAGTCAATAAAGCCTTAAGTTGATTGTAGAAGTCCAGTTTAGTTTGGTAGAATAGAGATTTTTAAATAGGTTCTTATGATTCATTGAATTTCATTATAGTCTTGTGATATCTCCCTTTTCACCATTAAACTTATTTCTTTTTCTTTCTTTTTTGATTCAGTAGAGAGTTTGTATGGACAACCATGTGATGGAACCACCATTTCCCCCCTCCCTGCCCCAGTCCTCTGAGGGTCCTCCTCAGTGGGATTGGGTCTGCACCACAGGGTTGTGGGTTGTGAGTTGTGAGAGCAGCAGTCAGTCATTGCAGAGTGGGAGGCAATGCCTCTGGATAGTCCCCCACCATAGCTCTTACAATCTCTCCGCCCCCTCTCCTGCAAAATTCCCTAAGATATGTTTTTCTTTCTTTCTTTTCATTAATTCAGCTAGCAGCTTATGATGTTTTTAAAAATCTTTTCTAAGACCCAAATCTTCATTTCATCTCCCTTTCAGTTGTTTTATTTATTGCTAATTCATTGATTTCTGACCTGATCTGGATTATTTCTTACTTTCTGGAACAATGGGTTTAAATTGGTCTTTTTTTTTAGCCCACTGCCTTCAGATGGATGACTAATTTTAGTTTTATTTATTTGAGACCTCTCTATTTCTCTAAAATAAGCATTTAGAGTTAGTTGTAACTTTCCCTCTTAGAACTGATTTCACTGTGTTCCATGGGTTTTGGTATTTATATCTTTTTATTTTCACTGAGTTTTAGAAATTTTTAAAAAATTCTTTTTGATTATTTTAATGATTGATTTATTATTCACACTGTTCAACAGTCTGTGGCTCACTCTCCCAGAGTTTGTGTGTTTTCTCTTATTTATTCTGTTAATTTCTAGCTTTATTACATTTTGGTCACACATAATACAAGTCGTTATTTTAATCTTCCTGAATTTGTGTAGACTTGCTTTTCACCCTAAAATGTTATCTATTTTAGAGAAGGTTCCGTTAGCTGCTGAGAATACCTATATTCTATAGAGTAAAGATGGAATATTTTGGAAATGTCTGTTAAATCCATTTGATTATTGATGTCATGTAGCTGCATAGTTTATATTCTGCTTAGGATCTATTTGTGATAGTGGGGCATTGAATTTGCCTATTATTGTGCTAGCATTTGTGTCTTTATAAAGACATAAAATTTAAAGATATTACTTTATAACATTTAATGCAACTGTGTTTGGAGAATATAAGCTTAGGGTTGTAATAAACTCTTGGCAAACTGGTACCTTGATCAGTACTCTTGGTTTAAAGTACATTTTGTCAGATATTAGCATAGCTATGCCCACTTATTCCCAAGCTCCTTTGGAATATCTTTTTCCATCCTTTCACCTTAAGGTTGTCTGTTACTGTTAGGTGGATTACTTTAAGATAAGAAATAGATGAATCTTGATTTTTTTTTTTTTGATCCAGCCCGTAAGTATGTGGTCTTGGTTGGTGAGTTGAGGCCAATGATATTCAGAGATATTTTTGACAGGTATGTTAATCTGTCTTGATGATTTTTTGGAGTTTGATTGATTTCTTTATCTTTATTTGCTTTTACAATGTTCTGGTTTTAATGATTATTTTCCCTCTTGCGGTCTCTGTATGTGTATTACTTTATTCAGTGTAGAGTATTCCATGCAGTTTTTCTGTGTAAAAAAGCTAGCTTTTATCATGGAAAGTTTTTTTTCCTCTTTCTCTTATGAGGTACAATTTTACAGACTATAGTAGCTTAGGTTGACCCAGGGCTTTTGATATTTGAACTATTTCATTTCAAACCCTTCCGAATTTTAGAGTTCCATTGAAAAATCAAGCATTATTTTGATGATATTTTGCTTTGTTTTTTGTGTTTAGTGTTTTAACTATGATGTGCAATGATAAATTTCTTCTGTGGTCCTGTCTATTTGGATTTCTGCATGCCTCTTGTACCTGTAAGGGCCTTTCTCTTTTGCAGGTCTGGATTTTTTTTTCTTTGTAACCTTAATTAAATTAATTTTAAAATTTTCTTTGTAATATTTTTGAAAATATTGCCCTGATGTATATTCTATTCCTTGTATGCCCATAGTTCACACCTTTAATTTTTTAAAGATGTTCCACATTTCTCTCATGTTGTGCTCATAGATGTTTTTGAAGTCATCATTGACTAGTCTTCTTGATCTATTTCCTGTGCCTTGTCATGATCAGTATATTCTGTCCTCCACATAATGTATTGTGTTCATATGGCTTTTCAAGGAGCCTTTTCACTATTATTTCATTTTTTTTACATTTTTAATCATCTCTATCTTCTTATTGAATTCTGCTTTAATTTCTTGATTTTACTTTCTCATTGTACTTAGTTGATATTCTGTGTTCTCTTAGATCTATCTTGGCATCTGTTCACATTCTCTCTGAGTTCATTCAATTATATATTGAGCTCTTTTAGATGATTCTCATGCATTTAATTAAGATATCTCTTCATGTATCTTTGCTGCACAAAATTACTATGATCTTGTTTTGAAGTTCTTTATCTGCAGTTTCTTCACTGGAGGTCTAAACTATGGGACTATGGGAGAAATCATTGATTTTATGAGTTACTAGTTTAGCCATGGGGTTTTTCCAATTGGATAAGATCCCTTTGTCTTGCTCAGAAGGTCATTGAGGGACACAGAGTGGACAGAAGACTGGAGTGAAAGGTCACTGCGCCTGGTTCACTTGGCTTCCTGGTAACCTACCCACCTCTGGATTCTGGGGAAGGGTAGCACGATAGTGAGTTCACTAGAGGTGCAGGGGCCTCCTGGTTTACCACCTGCTTCATTGGGAACCTTTTCATGTCTCTATTTGTACCGTTTCTCAAAAATTTGTTTTGTTGATTTTTCCCTATGTTTTTTTTCAATTCTCTATTTGATTCAGTTCTGCTCTGGTAGTCATTGTTTCCTTCCTTCTGTTAACTATAGTTTTTAGCTTTTTATTCTATTATTTTATTCTATGAGTGCTAAAATTAGATTGTATAGTTACAATAGAGATTTTTTTTCTGAAATGCTATAAATTTCTCTGCTACTGCCTTGGTTATTGAAAATTTGTTAAATTGTATTTACATTTTTCTTTATCTCAGATTATTTTAAATTATCCTTTCATTTTCCCCTTTTACCTAATTGCCAATTTTTCTTCATTACAAGTTTATGCATTTAGAGGAAGTGGGGAATATTCAGATAGAATACATTTTTGGAAAGTTTGAAGCTAGATATGAAAACTTAATAACATGATCAGCAGTTAGATTTTTCTCATGTGCCTTTGTGCTCGCACTTGACATTTACTGAAAGTTTAAGATATTAAATTGTTTTATAAAAGTTAATCACAAGTAGATTAAGGTGGAAAGATTAAAGAATCACATATATCCACATGGATTGAATTACCTATTATTATTCAGTAATTTCCTCAAAAAGATTCTGAAGTCCTACAAACATGTGTCAGGTAAACAATTGAATAATTTAAAAAATTGTTCAGAGATACTAATACAAGAAGATTAACTTCCCAAACCAATGAAAATATATTTATTTCTGCATTCATATAACAGGCTGCCTAGGTAAAGATGACATTTACACTCTGA
>PVHP010003945.1:0-75405 GCA_004024765.1 Zapus hudsonius | reverse complement strand
GGGGGGGGCATTGCCCATGCCTTTAATCCCAGCACTTTGGAGGCTGAGGTAGGAGGATCCTTGTAAATTCTAAGCCTGTTTGGAGTCACAGAGTGAGTTCAGGGTCAGCGAGGGCTAGAGTGAGACCATGCCTTGAATAAACAACAGCAAACAACCACAACAACAAAGAGGTAGAGACCAAGCAACATAGACATGTAGACATATATACTCCTTCAGTCAAAATAATTCTCTTTCGCTGCTCACAGATAAATATATAAAACAAATAATAAAATTAAATAAAAACGAAAGTCTGATGGTGGTATGGGTTCTGGCCTTTTGGCTAAACCTCTGTTCAAAAAGGAAAGCTGAGGACTGGAGAAATGGCTCTGGTTAAAGGCGTTTGCTTGCAAAACCTAATGGCCAGGGTTCAATTCCCCAAGACCCATGTCAAGCCAGACATATAAAGTGACAAATGTGTCTTGAGTTCATTTCTAGTTGCAGGGGACCCTAGCTTCTTGTCACTTGTTCTCTCTCTCTCTCTCTCTCTCTCTCTCTCTCTCTTTCTCTCTTTCTCTCTCTCTAACAAATAACAGTATTTTTTTAAAAAAGAAAAGAAAGCTGAGCTCTAAAGAAAACGAAACAAGGAAGAGATGCTATGAAATATAAGAAGATATGAAACTTTTTTCTTTCTTCCAGTATCTTTCCTGCAACTTGCCAAGGTGTTGCTTTGCTATTGAGTATAATGCTAAATAAAGAAAAATTAAAATTTTAAATTAGCATGGAGTGTACTGCTCCTCTCTCTTGTGTCATGCCAGTTAGAAATGCAAATGTCACAGAGTATAGCTGGATGTGGATTCACCAAGATTATACAATTTATATTTTTGTGTCTCATTCCCCATAAGGTACCCCCAAGCTTGCCAAAAGATTTGAACAATGCCAGATACTGGAAAGTTGGAAGAGAGTCCCTCTGGGAACGAGGATATGCTGAGCACCTGCCATGCCAAGAGTCCTGTCTGAGGACACCATGTCTTTCCCAAGGGCCAGCCATCCCAAGTCACCAAGGAAGGAAGGCAAACTTAGGGCAATTGTAGTCTCTGTTCCAGGATGCCAGGTCACAGGGCTGTGGAAGGGGACAAACTTGTTCCCATCATGAAGTCTTCCAAGTGTGTCCTGGGACTGCTGGCCACTCTGCCCTGGCCTGAGGTTGTGCACATAGAGTCCTGATACCCCCTTGGGCTTTCAGGGGAGGAAAGTAGGAGTCATCACTGGACAGGGAAGAGTGGGGGAGGCTGAGAAGAATGCAATGTGTTGGGGGCAGGTGTGAGGAAGAAAGAGGTGGATTTTGGCTCATGTACTTATGAAGTAGTTCTCCCGACTTCATCTGGGGATGGTGTTGTTGGGAGCTGATGTAGGGCAGACAGAGCTGCACAGGGCAAGACAGTGAGGGGTGGGAGGAGAGGAGGCATGAGCTGAGGCTGAGGCCCTGCCAATCTCTGTCATCATCTTCCCTACACATACATGGGAAGTCACCAAACAGATTCAGACGCAGAGGTAGGAGGATGGCTGTGAGTTTGAGGTCAGCCTGGGACTACAGAGGGAGTTCCAGGTCACCCTGGTCTACAGTGAAACCCTACCTCGAAATAACAACAACAACAAAGTGTTAAGCAATCTGAGATGTAGCTGGGTGCAGTGATGCACACAGTTAGTTCCAGCTAGCAGGAAGGCTGAGGCAGGAGGATGACTTGAACCCATGAGAATGACAGGCAGCACAGCTGAAGAAATGAAGCTACCCCAGCCATTTGGAGCCAGATGATTCATCACATGTCTCAGATGCTGGACATGGAGCTGCAGGCTTTGATATTTGCTTGCTGTGGGCTTTGGTTTTGCTTTAATCTATTCTTTCCTTGCCGTGCTTACATTCCTTATTGGAATGGGGATGCCACTTTATATGTTGGAATTATGCAACTTGTGTTTTGATTTTCCAGGACTCATAGATAAGAGACTGCCTTGAGTCTCACATGAGACTTTGGACTTTTGAACAGCGTTGGAACTGGTAACTGTGAGGACTTTTAAGTTAGACTGAAGGCAGCTTGTATCATGAGATGAGCATATGAGGCCGGGGGTGGAATGTAGCTGTCTCTCATAGCTTCATGTGTTTGAACACTTGGTTCCCAGCTGGGGGCACTGGGGAAAATTGTGGAACCTTTAGGAGACAGAGCCTTGTTAGAGGAAGTGGGTGACTGGAGGTGGGCATTGAGGTTTTGTAGCCCAAGCTCACTTTCTGTTGGCTTTTCTGTGTCTTGCCTGATGATGTGATGACTAGCTTCACGCTCCTGCCACCATGCCTTCTCTGCCATGAAACTTCCCCTTGAAACTGTAAGCTGAAAAGAAACACTTTCTTCCCTTAAATTGCTTCTGCTCAGGTATGTGTACACAGCAATGAGAAGGAAACTGATTTACTAACTCACCAGAAAATGAATACTGATTTGTTTGCTTCAGAATGAAAGTCACTAGAGTTGAGAGGAGGGAAGAGTCACAAAGAGATAAAGGAAAGAAGGATTTAGCAGGAAGTAAATGTCAGGAAGTGTATGAAAGAAGGGAAGGATTTGGAACAGAAAAGAGAGGGAAGGGCCTTTTGTGAAAATAAGTATTTTTACTACTTAAACCCATTTTTTGGTCTCTCTAAGTGCTTAGAGTTATCTTCTTTTTAAAAATATTTTTATTTATTTGAGGGAGAGAGAGAGACAGACAAAGAGGAAGTGTGGGCATGCCCAGCTCTTCTGCTTCTGCAAACAAACTCCAGATGCATGTGTCACTTTGTGCATCTGTCTTTATGTAGGTGCTAGGGAATTAAATCCAGGCCATCAGGCTTTGCAAACAAGAGCCTTTAACCACTGAGCAATCTCTCCAATCCCTCACAATAATTCTTTGTTGCATTGTCAATCACAACCAAAAGATGTCTTCTATTATATCTTTCAACCAATATAATCAGAGATCTCCATGTTATAGAAAGAAATTGCTAGCTGAACCTGAGATTTTATTTAAAATACAGAGATTTTATCCTAGTGTTCAAGCTTTCATTAAATTTTTTTAACTTGTTTTTGTTTTGTTTTTCTTTTCTTTTTGGTAAAGATAATTTTATTTATTTGCAAGCAGAGAGAGAGAAAGAGAGAGAGACAGACAGAGAGAGAGAGAGAGACAGACAGACAGACAGACAGACAGAAAATATAATGGGTAAGCCAGGGCCTCAAGCCACTGTAGATGAACTCCATATGCATGCATCACTTTGTGCATCTGGCTTTACAAGGGTACTGGAGAATTGAGCTGTGCCGTTAGACTCTGCAGGCAACTGCTAAGCCATTTCTCCAACCCTTTTTTGGTTTTTCAAGGTCCAGGTCTCACTCGAGCCAAGGCTGACTTGGAATTCATTCTGTAGTCTCAGGGTGACCTCAAATTCACAAAGATCATCCTACCTCTGCCTCCTGAGTGCTGGGATTAAAGGCATGTACCAATATACCCAGCCCTCATTCATTTTTTAAAAAAATGTTCTTATTTGTTGTTTGAGAGATAGAAATGCAGTTAGAAAGAGAGAGAGAATGGGTGCACCAGGCCCCTTAGCCACTGCAGATAAACTCCAGATGCATGTGCCATCTTGATGTTTATATGGGTGCTGGGGAATCGAACTCGGGTCCTTCCTTAGGCTTTGCAGGCAAGCTCCTTAACCATTGAACCACCTCACCAGCCCCCATTCATTTTTTTAAAGAGGGTAATTGTAGTCTGCAGAGTGAATGTAATGCAGAATGGAAGGCAGCTTTTCTGACTTCTGAGACTTTGTGGAGTTCATTGTTAACTTCCCACTGTGTGCCTTCAGTAATAAAGACGGCATTCAGAGATCACCATCAGGTCTTCTCTGAGATTTGTAAAGACTTATCTGAATCCAAAGAAGCGTGGTGTACTTCATCCCTTGCACATGTTAAAGCCATACTCTGAACATAGAAAGGCTGACTCAGAAGGAAGGTTATCATCTTGGGAAAGACAGAACCCAGACATGTGACATCCACTTTGAATTTGTAATAAGTGTAGTCCTTGAGGCTTCTTGAGCTGCTTGGAATTCTTCATCCAGGGCTCTCAGGTTTAGTTAATATATAACTTTTGTCAGATTAAAGGAACCTAGAAGTATGTATCTAGATCAATAATATTAGCTCTAATTATGGATATTAAAGAGAAATTATCTGGTGGGTCAGGCCAGTGTCCAAACATTGCATAACCACCTTAAAGTCTACCAGACTGTGAAGCAAGAAGTATTAACAAACTCATTTTATAACCCAGAAGATAAAGTGGTTTGCCATATCCCTCCAAAGACTCACAAATATCCCTCAGGTTCAGAAACAGAGTCCAGATGTTCTGGCTCTTTCTACTCTCCTTAGTCCACTAGTTCATTGTGGGCATTTGTTTTGTGTGTTTGCTCTTTTGAGGTAGGGTCTCGCTGTAGCCCAGGCTGACCTGGAATGCACTCTGTAGTCCCAGGCTGTCCTGAGAACACACAGCGATCCTCCTACCCCTGCCTCCTAAATGCTGGGATTAAAGGTATGGGACACCATTCTGGACATTCGGACAAGTCATTTCTCTGGGTGAGCCGTGCCCCTCCCCCACTCCTCCCCTCCCCACAGGGCTCCTCCCTCCCTGCAGTTATCCTTTGTGTTATATGTAACTGAGGGCTTTCTCATTGTTTTGCTAGAGAATTGGGCAGGCTGTGCACATGCAATCTCAGAGAAGGGCTGGACTGGTCAGGTCTGGAGGACCAGAGACCCTGATTATACCACCTGGATTCTGAGGACAGGCCTCACTCTGAACTCAGCTGACCTCCATTGCCACTGCCCACTGCCCTCTACTGCCCTCCCCTCCCTAGGCTGTCTTTCTCCTTGGACACCTCCTTTGGGATTTCCTGAGCGCTGATTGTGGTGGTGAGTTGAGGAGCCATGGCAGGGTCACCTCCTTTCGTTGGCCTCAATCCTTCCAGCTACAGAGTAGAGTGTATGGAGAAGGCTCTGGAAGGTTCAGAGTCCCTGCACAGGCTAATGGTCCTTGTTGCTGTCAACTTTTTACATCTTTTCTCTGTGTCCCAGGCCTCTTTAAAAAATATTTAATTTATTTATTTGCATTTATAGAGATAGAGAAGGGGTGGGGGAGGAAGCCAGCAAGCCAGAGACTCCAGCCACTGCAAAGGAACTCCAGATGCATGCATCACTTTGTGTATCTGGCTTTATGTGGGTGCTGGGGAATCAAACCCAGGTCATTAGGCTTTGTAGACAAGTGCCTTAACCACTGGGAAATCTTTCTGGCCCCCAGGCCTTTTTAAATATTTTTTATTTATTTGTTTGTAAGGAAAGAGAGAGAGAATGGAGAAAGAACCCATGGGCTGCTGCAAACAGCCTCCAGATGCATGCACCACTTTGTGCATTTAGCTTTATGAGGGTACTGGGGAAAGGAAACCCTGTCATCAGGGTTTGCAGGCAAGTGCCTTCACCACTGAGCAATCTCCCCAGCCACTCCCAGGCCTCTTTCACTCTTTGATAGACATTCTGTAGCTTACAGATATTTACTGTATCATATGTGATGTGTGATTTGAGAGTTAATATTAGCCATTAAGATTAGAATAAAAGAGCCGGTGTTTGCCTCAGTGTGGCTACCAAGCAAAGCCAGATAATATGCCAACTTGCTGCCAATAAAACTTTTATGCCTTGTGGGTAGCTTCTGACATTGTGGAAAAATATGGTATGTTCATCTATGTTTCTTTTTTTTTTGTTCATCTATGTTTCTGACATATAGCTTACCTTGACTGAGAGATTTATCTTATCTGATAACCTCATAATAATCTTAAGTGATTTTTAATTAACTTCTGAATATTTTTTGGGGGGATTGGGGTATAGTAGATTTCTAGCATAAACTAGGGCATGGGTTCAATTCCTAGCACCACAGAAAAGAAGGATACCAGGAAGCAGGGAATTGCTTGTCTGAACCTACACATAAACATCTATATAGTTATAATTACTGTGCAATGTGTGATCTGGGAATCAATATCAGTAACTAAGATTGGAATAAAAAGGACTGGAGAGATGGTTCAGAGGTTAAGGTGCTTGCCTGAAAAGCCTATGACCTGGGTTCAATTCCCCAGTACCCACATAAAGCCAGATGCACAAAGTGGTATATGCATTTGGAGTTCGTTTACAGTGGCTAGAGGTCTGTCATGTCCAATTCTTTCTGTTTCTCTCTCTGCTTTCAAATAAAGAAATAAATAAAAATATTTTTAAAAGATTGGAATAAAAAACACCCTGTTAGCCAATGGCCATTGACTAAGGAACCAGGATTCCTGGGCAAATTATAACCAACAAAACTGACATGGCTTCTGAATTTATTGTCATTCAATAAATTCTGACATTGTGGTAAGAAACAAACATGTCCATCTGTGTTTCTGGAATAGTGGGTTAATGACAAAACCAGAAAAACCTAATTCACAGAGTTAGAAGCCAGGCTGGGCTTTAGCAAGGAAATAATAACCAAGAAGGGACAAAGGGGATTTGGTGAGTCGTGGTATGGCACTTAGTTACACAAATATGCTCCTCACATTGTAACAGTAAAATAGACCTGTATTCTGGTTCCCTCTCTCTGCATTTCAATTGGTGTATAAAATAACGGGTTTCATTATGGCATTTTAATACATATATATTCTTGTGCTCAGCTCATCTTAAACAGAAGTTTTTCTAAATCTCATTTTCTGATTTTGAAAGATGATCTATTCTGTTCCTCTGGAAGCATTTATATTTTATCTCTGTTTCTGAGACTTTTATAAGTCACTTATAAAAGTGACTATTCTTATCTGGTTATCAGTCTACAAAATCCCATGATCTAAAAATCTCTTATTTTTTTTCCAATTTTGGGAACAAATTCTAGTAATGATTTTTTCAGTTATTTTCTTACTTGTATTAATTTTAATTCACTTTCTAGGGTTTTGACAACTCTTCCTATCTCCTTCAGACCTCTTGCCATTTGTATTTTACCTGTCTTTAATCTCTTCCAAATATTCTCCAGTTAATTATCCTGAGATAAACTCCCATCTCCCTAAATCATTCTTTAGATTGATTTATTTCACCATCCAATCAGTCTACTGAGTGACTACGTGTGTGTGTGTGTGTGTGTGTGTGTGTGTGTGCACGTGTGTGTGTTCGATGCATGTGGGTGGGCTGGGGAGATGACAAAGTGGTAAAAGATGCTTGCATGCATGTGTGTGGGTGAAAGGGTGTGCACATGTCTGTGGAGGCCATCATATTCTTTGTGACAGGGTCTCCTGCTGAGCCTAGAGCTCATGGATGTGGTAGGTAAGTCAGCCTTCAAGCCTCAGGGATCTGGCTGTCTCCATCTCCTCAGCACTGGGATTACAGGTGCCACCATGCCCAGCATTCCCCATGCAATATAGGGATCTGAACTCAGGTCTCCATGCCTGCATGGCAAGCACTTCACCTACTGAGCATGCCCAGCCCCAGCTCCCTCGTTTGCTCACTATTTCATATATATTTTCCCTTCTCCAACTCAGGGTGGCTTATATTTCTCAACAGAAGACATGCTCTTTCTTTCTTTCTTTTTAAATAAATATTTAAAATAAAATAAAATAATTTAAAAGAAATATTTTATTTATTTACTTACAGGCAGAGAGAGAGAGAGAGAGAGAGAGAGAGAGAGAGAGAGAGAGAGAGAGAGAGTTCCTCATTCTTGAATCCTAAGAAGTGATCCTCTTTTGTGTCCTTGAAGGCACTGGTGTCTTATTTTAACTCACCTGTTTGCTTTATCTAATGAATGTGTATTACTTTTGATTTCTCTGATGGTGTTGTGCCTGTCAGAGATTATTTTATATTACAGACTCCCTTTTGCTAGTCTTTCCCTAAGGCTTCATCTGTCCTGGCTGACAAGATGTCCTGGAGGAGGCTGAGAGGCCAGGGCATGGCTCGTGCTCAGTGGAGTTTTGAGCAATGGTGTGTGTGTGTGTGTGTGTGTGTGTGTGTGTGTGTGTGTGTGTGTGTGTGTGTGTGTGTGTGTGTGTGTGTGTGTTGAGATGGACGCTCAGGGGATGTTCTGGCCTCATGATCTGGACTCTGCTTCTCCTTCTTTCCCTGTCCTCAGGGAAGGTCTCTGTCCCTCACCCATGGGTCCTGTTCTTTCCAAGAGCTGCCTTCTTTGGCTGAAATTTCCTTGTCTTCAGGCTGTGGGATGAGGAGGAGTGCCCAGAGCCAGGCAGCCTGTGTGAACCTGCTGATCTCTGCTTCCGGCTGGCCAGTGCTCATACTGTTCTACCTCTCCAAAGTGCTGACAGGCAGGCCACCCCCACCCTTTCCTCCACCAACCCTGCTCCTTCATCCAGGGAAATCCAGGGGAGGGAAGAGTATCTATAAAACCCCTGTGCAGACTCAGTAATCTGGTCAACAACCCATTTGCCTCTCATTGCCTGAGCTGTTTTCCATCTCACACTGGGACTCAACCATCTCCCCCTTCCCAGGATTTCTCACAGAATGTGCATTATTTCATCACAGCTTCATTTTCTTTTACTTGTATGATTTTTCCAAAGTCAGAATGGGAGAGGGAGCCAGTGACTCTCGTTAGGAGCCAGGAGTGTTATTGAGTGAGACCATGCCCATAGCATGGGGGTGCAACGCAGGGGCAGAGTACTTGCCTAGTTTGGCCTCCAGCAACACCCACCCACCCACCCACACACTCAGATAACTACAGCCTTGAGCTACTCTTGAGTTGGCAGAGCCTCAGGGTTCCCAAGAGGTGTGACAATCAATGTGCCTGTATCAGAGCATTGTCATGAGGTTGGCTCAGCTGTGGCCATCCTGGCAGGTGGGAAGACACTCTAAAGAGAGACACTGTTTCTCCTTTCTTCTATCAGACTATTGAAAAAATGGATCCCAAAGAACTAGAACATCTCCAGGAATCTCTTGCTGGGAGGGGGAGGGAAAGAGAGAAGCCTTGGTGCCAACCAGAGGAAGAATTTGCCTCCCATGAACAGATTTCACATAGTTCCGACAACTTAAATCAACATATATAGTTCCCATAAAATGGTACTGCTGTAGACAAGGGGGAGAGAAAGTAGGAATCTTTCTCTCTCCATTTTGGCTAAACTGTAAATCAATCCACTTCCTTTAATTAATCATTATGTTGTGATGAGTTCATGAACCTAAGTGTCCTATAACAGCATTGGGACATGGTTTGGCATCGGCAGGAAGCGCTGTTGGCAGTTGGCATAGATTTGAATGACAGCACCCTGAGGGCATGAATTCAGTGAGGAAGGAATGCTTAACAAGTGATCTTGGCATTCAAGGGTTAACACAGGAAGATAAGAAGATGGAGTTGGAGAGAAAGAATGCATTAGTTTTCTGTTATCCAAGTAAAATATTGGAGGCAGCTAAGTATAAGGATAAAAGATTTAAGGATGTAACTTGCTATGGTGGTTTGAATGTGAAATGTTCCCCCTAGACTTCTTTTTTTTTTGGTTATTCGAGGTAGGGTCTCACTCTAGCCCAGGCTGACCTGGAATTCACTATGTAGTCTCAGGGTGGCCTTGAACTCACGGTGATCATCCTACCTCTGCCTCCTGAGTGCTGGGATTAAAGGCGTGCACCACCACGCCCGGCTCCCATAGACTTCTTTCAGTGATACTTGGTCTGCTGCTGGTGGCAATTTGGAAAAGTGGTGGAGTCTTTGCTAGAGGAGGGGTGTCCCTGGGGCTGGTCTTGAGGCTTCTTAGTCCAGAGCACTGGATGTTCAGAGATAGCTCACACTGACTACTTCCTTCCTGCTGATGACCCAGGCATCCTGCTCAGGCCTGTCAAGCTTTCCCCAGCAGGATGAAACTTTCCCTGTAAGCTGAAATCAACCCTTTCCTCCCATTGGTTGATTCTGGCCTGGTTTGTCACAGCGACGAGAAAGTAACTGCTACACTCGACATATTGTTTGCGTAGCATTTATAAAGCCTCAGGTTTGGTCACTGGCATGGCAAAAATAGAATAAATAAATTTATAAAAATAAAGAAACTACAAAAAATGTGGAAAGGTCTGAGCTGAGGGTACAATTCAGGGGAAGACACATGCCTAGCCTGCACAGGGCATTAGGTTTTAGAGGAACCCCCTTATCTGCCCAGACTTAGACTTTGAGCCTCTGAACCCAGAGAAGGGAGGAAGGAAGGTTAGGGGAGGGTAATGGTTTTCTTGATTTTTCTACTCATTGTATCCTATACAGCTGAGAACATACAGAAGGCGTTGAGGTGCCAAACTAGTTCTGCTGAATATGCTAAGTGGAGATTAAAAAAAAAAACATCTGGTCCCAATCCAGCTGTGAGGGTGCAATAGGTAGACCAGGATGGCAAGAGTCGCCATGAGGACCTTCTGGATGGCCTGTGCATTTTCTCCTCTGTCCACACATACCTTGAAGGAAAGGAGGGGCTCCTGAAAACTACTGAGAGAACGTGGCACATGTCTCCTTGTGGCTGGGAGGTGATCAGAACACATACCTGCTTCTTTTCCTAAAGTTGTTTGAAGGCTCTGGCAGGCCAGAGACCATGGAGACTGGGCAAACTGGTTTGCAGAGAGAGAGATGGAACGAGAGAGAGAGAGAGAGAGAGAGAGAGAGAGAGAGAGAGAGAGAGAGAGAGAGAGAGAGAGAGAGAGAGAAGGAGCACACCAAAAGGTCACTCAGTCTCAGCATCCTGCTTACTAGACTCCAGCTCAGAATGACCTCAGGATTTACGTCAGTGTCTTCTACTGCCAGAATTCTCCGTGACAAGAAAGCTGGTTACGTCAGAACCAAGGTCTTCCAGCAGCTTCTGTTCATGACTCTTCCGTGGAAACACAGGGATGGCTGTTGGGGCATCCTGGGTCCAGTCTCCAGGGACCTGTCCTTCCAGCCCTCTTCCTCTCTATACTCCAGAACTCACACCATTTATCACCAGTTCTGTAGACTGTTACCCTGGCTAGAGAGATGGAGAAATAGAGAAGCTGTAGACAGCTTGCCCAATGATCCTGAGCTATGAGGCTTCTGCTCTCAAAAGACCCCTGACCTGGCTGGGAAGAAGATTACAGATGTGGGGAGAAAGTCATAAGTTACTACACTCCCAATCGAATGGATGAAATCCCAGTACCACCTAGACAGCAGGCTGTCTCATGAAATTTCTCCACTTTCCTGGACCCTTTCATAGAGCCCATGGGGACACACATGAACCTTGGGCTGCTTCTCAAGCCAAGATGAGCCTGCTCATATGATGAGGTCTCTTATTGAGAAAGAGCTTGGGAACTTTTAAAAAATATTCATTTATTTGAGAGAGAGAGAGAGAGAGAGAGAGAGAGAGAGAGAGAGAGAGAGAGAAGAGAAGAGAAGAGATACACAGAGAGTATGGGCATGCCAGGATCTCCTGCCACTGCAAATGAACTCCAGATGCATGTATCACTTTGTGCATCTGTACTTACTTGGGTTCTGGGGAATCAAACTCAGAAAGTCAGGCTTTTCAAGCAAGTGCCTTTAACTGCTGAGCCATCTCGTCAGTTGCAAGAGCTTGGACCTTTTTGCAGGAATACCTGGTTCTTTTAAATATTTAAAATATTTAATTTGAGGTGAGAAAGAGGGAGAGGGAGGGAGGGAGGGAGAGAGGGAAGGAGAGGGGGAGCGAGAGAGTGAGAGAGCGAGAGAGCGAGAGAGAGAGAGAACATATCAGGGCCTCCTCCCACTGCAAACAAAATTTAGATGCATGTGCCTACAAAGCTTTTCTTTTTTTCCTTCTTTTTTTTTTTTTTGAGGTAGGGTCTCGCTCTAGTCCAGGCTGACCTGGAATTCACTATGTAATCTCAGTGTGGCCTTGAAGTCACGGCAATCCTCCTACCTCTGCCTCCTGAGTGCTGGGATTAAAGGTGTGCGCCAGCATGCCCGGCCTACAAAGCTTTTCTAACTTGGCAGGACTTGAACTCCACACTCTGCTCAACTCTTTAGTCTTCCTATTGACACAGGGTATTGGGGTTCAGGAAAGAAGCTGGAACCCCAAACCCTGAGTTCCTGTCAGCTTTACTTAAACATGTTTTTAAATAAAACATGACTGAGAAGGATAATTCCCTCAGGAGAGAGAAGGAAGAGTCTGTAGACCAAGGGGGGGGGGGAATGGGAGCACACATGTGGTCTGAGGAGAAGAAACATGAAAAGAGAGAGGGAGGAAAGGAAATGTAAGAGCACCTGCCTTGTGAAGGGCAGGACAGGTAGCCAGCCTATGTGGGAGTAGAAGGGGTCTCTCCTAGTGGCTGAGATGGGGAAGGTCTTACCAAAACCTGGAGCTTCAGAAATCTGAGCTGGCCAGCCAAAAAGACAGCAGGCCTCCTCTGGTAGAGGTATCTTATAACCTCCTGGTGGTGATTCCTGCCTCCCGCCTCAGGTGAGCCAGAGAGACAGCTGATTGGTCCATGGCACCAAATTCCAGGGTCTTAAGCTTGACCAAGCACAATGCCAGGATTGGATTTGAATTCTAGAAAAGGAGACCTCCTCCCTTTAGGGAGGGGCTCAGGTTGTCCCTGGAAAAACAGGTTGAGATAAGAAGTCAGGTTATTCTCTGATCTCTAGCACAGTGGGCACTGTAAGCCCAAGGGCATTCCTGCTTCACTTTTGGGGCCCAGTCACCCTAACCTGCCTCACTAGAGTTGGCTGAAGTCATATCCCGTGACTGGAGCCGTGAACTGTTCAGCAGCAAGCCAACAGATGAAGGAGACTTTGGAGGTGCCCTCTGGTGTAGTTCCCTTGTTTTATAGGTTATTCCCCTCAGTTCCAGTCACTCTGTTCTTGTGCACAGTTAGTACGGTTCCACCCTGTGCCTGGCTTTCTTTCAAGGCTTCAATTCCTTCCATTTCTTTCTCTCTTTGGTTGCTTTGCAGTGCTTTAAAACAGTTGTTTCTTCTCCTTCTCCTTTTCTTTTCTTTTGTTTTTTTGAGGTAGGATCTCGCTCTAGCCCAAGCCGACCTGGAATTCACTATGTAGTCTCAGGGTGGCTTCCAACTCATGGTGATCCTCCTTCCTCTGCCTCACAAGTACCCACATAAAGCCAGATGTACAAAGTGAGTGTACACATGAGTCTGGAGTGTGTTTGCAGTGGCTAGAGGCCTTGGTGCACCCATTCTCTCTGTCTTTCCTTTTCTTCTCTCTCTCTCTTTTTCTCTCTCCCTCTCTCTTTCTGTATCTCTCTGCTTTGCAAATAAATAAAAAGCCAAGCATGGCAGCTCCTGCCTTTAATCTCAGCACAAAGGTAGGAGGCAGATTTCTTCCCTGAGCTCCTCCAAACAGAGCTCAGAAAGACAAGGTGAAGGACAAGGTGAAGGCGCATATCCCACCTGAGTCTGTCTGTCATGGTCGTGGACATGACGACAGCTTGGAGCAGGCATCCTCACAGGACAGACATGTCTGGTTCAGCTGTAACCCTAGGAAAGGTCCTCTAACAGGAATTAACAGAACTTAGCTGATGAGAGGCATTGATGAATTTCTTAGCTTGAGGGGACAGGGCACATGGCTTCACTTCTTAGAGGAAGTGCCAGAGGAGCCTGCACCCAGGGAGTTCTGCCTGAGGCTTTGGGTGCAAAAGAGAGTTGTTCAGAGAAGGCCTTGTTCTGCCCCGGGGCTCTCTGCCAGCTCCACTTTGACCGCAGGGTTTCCTTCCTCCTCCCTCCTCCTTGCCTCCCCCTGAACTAGACTCCCAGCCTGAAATTAACCATTTCAAAGGCAGTGCCCCTTGGTGCCTTCACAAGGCTGCGCAAGTGTTCGCTGTCTCGTTTTCATTGCCCTCAAGGGAGACTGTAGACTCTCGGTCTTCCTCCTGCACTGTCTCTGCAGACTTGGCTGTTTGCTACATTTCACATAAATGGAACTGTGTAATAAGTGATCTCTGCATCTGGCTTCTTTCCGTGGCTGTTTTATACCTTTCAGTCCCATCTTTTATCCTTGAAGCTTTGCAGGTCACACTTCTGGACTCCACCTTGCACCATAGGTGAGGAAAGCAAAGGAAACAGACCTAGAGTAGAATTTACAGGTGGGAATGAATTGGGCCTGGGAAAGACGATGCCCAGCAGTTTCAGCAGCTGCATTGGGTTGGTAGGGGAGGGGGCCATTATCCCTAGGCACAAGGGTTTAAACACCATAGCTGGTTTTTCTGAATCAGGCCACTTGAAAGGCAGACTCACCCTGGCTCTTAATGAGAATGAGAAACTCTAACCTCAAGAAGGAAAACCTACAGTCCAGTCAGGCTGTGGCAGGGCTGGCTTCTCACCATGCTGTAGTCCTGATCAGGCAGAGAAGTACAGAGAAACAATGACAGCCTCAAGCTGTCTCTCCCTTTCTAAGGGGCTACACCTGACCTGGGGATAGGACATGCTTAAGGACACATCAGACAAACTGCTCTTGTTTTTCACTGACTGATATCAATACAGAATTTTGGAGCCATACGTGGAGAACACTGTAGGGGGAGGAAAGAGGAGGTGGACGTTTTGTTCCAACTGTGTGTCTCTGTGTTGAGTCGTTGATGATGTAATGATGGCTCTTTGGTTTCCCTGTCTTCAGTAATTTTTCTTTGTAATGACATCCCTGTTGTGTGTGAGAGAAATAGGAATTGGAGTTACAGAACATATTTTGGGCACGTTCCCTATTGAAGTTAACTTCCTGTTGCTGGTACAAAGCACCCAAGCAAAAGCAGCTTGTGGAGGAAAGGGGTGATTTTGACTTACTTACATGGGAAGCTCCATGACGGCAGGGGAAACGTGGCATGAGCAGAGACTGGACATCACCTCCTGGCCAACGTCAGGTGGACAGCAGCAGCAGGAAAGTATGACAAACACTGGCAAGGGGAAGCTGGCTATGACACCCATAAGCTCACCTCCAACAACACACCTCCAGGAGACCAAATTGCCATCAGCTGGGGACCTAGCATTCAGAACACATGAGTTTATAGGGGACACCTGATCAAACAACCACACTCCCTATGGCGCTTGTTCATCAGGGTGGACTTGCTTACCTTGATCTATGAGGGTTTGTCCATGTATGTATAGTTTCTGAAAACCTCAGAATAAAAGAAAAATGTAAAAAATTACCAATAATGAGAAAATTAAACAAAAGTAGGTAAGTGTAGCTGTAAGAAGGAAACAAAACTAAAAGCCTAAGAGAAAAAAAACATAAAGTAAAAATAGCACTAAAAGTTTAGTAGAAAAGGAAAAAAATAAGCAGAAAATGATTGCCCAATAATGACAAAAATAAAGACATAAAAGTGTTTTTTTAAAGTGAAAATAGTACAAAAAAGAAAAAAAAAATGGGGGGAACCAGAGTGGGTGCGTGGTACAGATGAAGTGTTCTTTTTGGGTCTCAGAAATCGAAGACTGCCAGTTATATGCACAGTGGTGTGTCTTGAATTTGTGGGCTCTCTTCTTTCCTATGGTTTGAGCAGATGCTCAGCCTACATTGGGTAAACATCAGATGTAGCGGCCTCTACTGGCCACGCTAGCTTTGCAGTCTATCCCTGGCGGACTCTGCCCCTCCCAGGATAAGTACCACAGCTCTGAGAGCTGTCTTTGTACTTACAAAAGCCCTAAGCATTGATCACCCCGATGGAAGGATGTAGTTATGCATGTCAAGCAGAATGCTAGAACTTGAGACTTTTGAGTGTTTATAGCAGTAAATAGAAGATCATTGGCTCCAGAGGCTGATCTGCCCACTAACCTCAGGTCTACCAAACCCTAGGGTCATTCTCAATGGAAGAGATCTGCTCCCAGCAACTGAAGGCAGGGTCACTTTTACTTCAATGCCCGAGCCAAGCTTCATGCTACCTGCACTGTTTGGTTGTCAATCAATATCTGTCGCTCCTGTTCTCCGCAACTGTGTACCAGGGCTGTGGGCTTGTCCTGAAAGCTTCACCAGGGTCCCCTGGATTACTTTTTGGGGGAGTCTTCTTCCTCCCCAGGGAGCTGTGTTCCCTTTGGTTTCTTTTGTGTGTTGCGTATCTTTTGTCTGTACTTTTCAGGCCCCTACCGCTACCTTTATGAATTTCTGAAACTTCGATTTTTTTCTTATTCTAAGTCTCCCCTATGAGTTACATGGGATCAGCTTCTTATCCCACCTGCCCTCTCCAGGCTGTTACTAATAAGACATATTCCTGTTAATTTTTTTGAGTTTTTTTTCTCTATATATTTTCCTTTCTTTTTGTGCTTGGGTGTATTTCAGTGTTGACAGGTTTGATTCTCTTTCTCTGTGTATCTACTTTATTTATAATTTATGGTAGTTCCTCAAAAAATTATAAACAGATTACTAATTATCATTATCATTATTTTTTGTTTTTGAGGTAGGGTCTCACTCTAGCCAAGGCTGGCCTGAAACTCACTCTGTAGTCCCAGGATGGTGTCAATTCTCCTACCTCTGCCTCCTGAGTGCTGAGATTAAAGGTGTGTGTTACCATGGCCGGCCCAGAATACTAATTATATGAAAATGGCTGACTAGAGGTGTCTGGCATTTCCTTCCCCACCACAAAGTGCCAAAGCAAGAAAAAACGAAACAAAAGCTCACTCACTGAAGTTTGAACACAGTGAGAAAACTGCATGGTTTTGTTCTTTGTATTACTGTTCTCATTGTAGTCACAAAATGCCAGGCAAAAGCATCTTTTAGGAGCTATGAAACTCATGCCAATGGCATCTTTGGTGGAGGCTTGGGGCACTTGGCCCGAGCGGCCCTGTCTTGGTCAGGAAGTGCCAAGGAGAGGAGCAGTCATGGTGTCTGTCTCCATTTCCAACATCAGCTGCTGTCGTCAGTGTCTTACCCTTTTTAAAAAAATAATTTATTTACTTGCAAGGAGAGAGAGAGACAGAGAGATAGTCAGAGAAAGAGAGAGAGAGCAAGCGAGAGAGAGAACAAGAGAGAATGGTACACCAGGGTCTCTAGCTACTGCAAATGAACTCCAGATGCATGTGCCACCTTGTGCCTCTGGCTTTACATGGGTACTCGGGAATTGAACCATGGTTATTAGACTTTGCAGGTAAACGCCTTAATGGCTGAGCCATCTCTCCATCCCCAGTGTCTTGCTCTTGATGGAGTCCCAGAGAGGAGGTGTAGGGCCTTCTGCCAGGGATGTTGAAGGTGAGCTTTAGCAGGTTCCACATGCATAACAATCCTCACTAGGAAAGTCCATAGCACCCAGTGCAGAGAGGCTGAGAGGTGAGTTCTCTTACCTGTGTTAGCATCTCTGGTGCCCCAAGATGCTTGAGTTACCACCTACTACTGAAAACACCCATAGGAAAGTCTATAGTGAGGGCTGCATGACCACACTTTCTTCTTCTTTCCTTCTTGGTACTTTACCCCCAGTTCTCCAGGGTGGCCTCCTTTACCCTTGCTGGTAAAACAGCCACCTAGCCATTATGTCACATTTTCTCGGTCTTGTCATTTGAAGTAAACTTTATGTGCTGTTGATTGCTACATAACCCACCCATGTTAAATGGTTAACATTTAAACTCTGAAGAACAAAGACCTGGTCTTGATCATCACTGGGGTCTTCACTGCCTAGAACAGCACCACCCACACATCACGTGTTCAATAAATGCTTGGTATAACTAGAGGAGGCACCAGAGGACCACACTAGGTTCTTCATTCATGTGTGCTCTCTATTTTCTTTTCTGTTTTTTCAAGGTAGGGTCTCGCTCTATCTAGTCCAGGCTGACCTGGAATTCAGTCTCAGGGTGGCCTTGAACTCATAGCGATCCTCCTACCTCTGCTTCCCGAGTGCTGGGATTAAAGGCGTGCGCCACCACACCCGGCTTGTGCTCTGAATTTCTGAAATGGATAAATGGCTTCCTCCACTATGACCCTTCATACCCAGTGCATGGCTGTTCGAGCTACACTCCGGTTAGGCCTTCTCTCCCATGCCTCTGGGAATTCTGGATTAATTTTTCTTATACTTTATGGTCCAAGAAATTAATTTCTTCCAACTAATTCCACCCAGACTTGCCCAAACCTTATGAATGCAGTACTTTTTTCCCCAAGAGTTGTGAGAGTCAAGGATAAGAACAAAACACACATCACAGAGCAGGGCTGAGTTATGTATTCACAAGAGCATCAGGTGACTCCCCTGTGACACATCGATTTATTTCAAAGACATCAGAACACGGCAGTGGTTGAAACACGGAATGTACATTATTTATTCCATGCCAGGGAAATGGCATCATAGCACTGTTTAAAAAATCTTAACATTTTTTTTTCTTATTAGTACCTATTGAGTTAGAGAAATAAGCTTTGCCAAATGCCCAATTCTGCCTTTATTAGTTTTGCTGGATGGCATCTCTGTCCAGCTTGGTCTCCTTATTTTCTCTGGCACTGCTTAACTTCTCGGTTGAAAACATGACCAAAGCTGACCGCGTATGAATGTACTGGGAGATGCTGTGGGAAGGTGGAGAACAGGCTTCTGTGTTGCCTGGTTCATCCCAGGCTTCACTGTGCAAGGAGGACTTCCTGCCATGTTCTCCTGGTTCTCTTTCTGCTTGTGGTGATGTCTGCGGACTGTTGCATGACTTTGGTCTGTGATGCAGTCATCATTACATTTTCTTAACCTTGTTTCCTACCTACAGTGACCCCCAAGAGTTCTTCCAGCCCTGATATCTGCAATCCTGTGAGTTTTGAAGAGCAGACCACCTTCTGCTAAGTTTGTGCTCCCAGCAAAGGCAATGGGTATTTGCTTTTTGTTGTTGTTGTTGTTTGAGGTAGGGTCCCACTCTAGCCCAGGCTGACCTGGAAGTCACTTGGTAGTCCCAGGCTGGCCTCAAACTCATAGCAATCCTCCTACCTCTGCCTCCTGAGTGCTGGGATTAAAGGCATGAGCTACCACACCTAGCTTCTTCTTAAGGTGCTGTCTGGGGATGGTTTTGTCTCTGGGGAAAAGCAAGGTTGGCTTGATCCCAGTATGGCCATTCCTGTAGAGGGAATCTTTCTTCCTTTCCTTACCTCTCTTCCCCCACCCCATCCTCCTCTCTTCATTCAGAAGCACCAGACTCCTTGCACTGAGATTAAAAAAGGCAAAATGTTCTTCTCAGAAGGGCCCTTTGACAAGTCAACAACAGCAATAACAATAGTAATAACAACATCTAACATTTCAGGGTTTTAGTTTATACTTTACAGAGCTTCAAGATACAGCATTTCATCAACCATTTTAGGATCTTTTTGGAGAGTCCACAAGGTACCCTCTCTCCATTTTCTGAATCTGCTCAAGAGGTAAATAGAGTAGATGGGCCCTTTTGTCTGTGAGTGGCCCCACACAAACATTACACCGTATTTCTCAGAATACTGGACTCCTTCTGTCCATGAACTTTCTGTTCCTAGAATTTGGCTGTTCAAGGAGAGAGTGAGTTTCAAATTTAATTTAGAGAACTTTCATTTTGGGAATGCATTTCTTGATGGTCCCTGTGTTTGGAATTTCTTAAGAGTTGAGGCTTCCAACATTGAGAAGGCTGCAAAGCTACGCTGAGAAGCAGGATTTGGCTCTTCTGCTGTATTGGCTAACTGTGGCTAGATTCAGGGATGAGGGCAGGGGGTGACTTGAAGGGGGAGGCCTTGGTATCCTGCAGCCTCGTGACTCCTCCCAGAACATCAGTGACCCTGGCAGGGCTCTTCACGTGGCAGGCTGCATAGGCTTTGTACTGGGTGGGGAGAAATGATGGAACAAAGGTCAGTTCTATTTGTGGGTATGAGAGGCTCCTGAGACAGGGGAAGGAGTGGGAGGGACATTGTTGGGTACATCTATGGACACGTCTTCCAGGACTGAGCTTTGCAGTTATCATGGATTCAGTTTATTTTAGCTACAAGGTGAACCACCAGGTGCCTGATCCACTATTTTGAGTCATAAAGTCCTCCTTCTCCACCCAGGCTTGTCTCCACTCTACCCTGTTTTCCCCTAGAATCAGACCATTTTGCTCACACAAGCCTCTAGTCTCTATTGCCCTGGCCTGCCTCTTTTGTGGGAGCTGCCTTCACATACTTCCATTTCTCTGGCCCTCAGGGTACATCCCATATTGTTGCTGCCACCCATGGGCTGCTGTGCTCAACCCCACCTGGCTTTTCCACATTTCACTGCTTTTTAACAATCTGCTTCCTACACAACTCAACTCCTTTCTCTGACTATGGCAAGTATAGGTTTTGGAAATGTCCTCTTCTTTCTCTTTTATACTGTCATTAGGGAAATTATATATAGTTAAGAAAATTTTCCATTTTATCATTCTTTCTGTCCCAGGTTATAGGATCCTTAAAGATGGGGTGTGTTTCTTTCCCACAAGAAGTGGTCTGGCATAGTGGTTAAGTGATCAAGTTCTAGAGTCTGACAGCCTAGGTTCAAATCCTGCTCTTATAACTTACTAGTCATCCACTTTGGGGCAAGTTCCTTCACTTCTCCATGTCTCAGTTTATTCAACTGTAGAGTGGGTTAGTAATATTTTTACTATAGAGAATGAATAGATGTACATAAATATATAAATATATAGATAGCACTTAGAATGACATCTGATGTATAATGTAGTATGGACTACATAAATCTAACTACAAACACTTGCAATAAACCCGTTGGAAGGCACAGTCCCGGGAAAACACTGTATATTCATAAAGTGACTTTCTCTATTACACTCCTTCCTTCCTATCTCCACCGCACTTTTTCTTCTCTCCTTTCTTTATTCTTTGAGTCTTTAGGCCACCACTGGTCCTCACAGAGCAACAGGGTCCCCAGAAAGGCCCCACCCTGCCATTCTTGAGGCCCTAGCGGTATGGGCTCTTGGGAAGAAGGATGGATGGATGGAAGGATGGATGGATGACTAGCTAGCTGAGATCCTAGATGGGGCCAGCGAAGGTGGAGGGCAGATGTGGGAAGACAGAGGGGAAGGGCCTTTGGGAACAGACTCTGAACTCTAGGATTTTCCTATATGTAAGGGAGGCAGAACCAAAAATGAATAAAACCGGACAAGAGCATGGAAAACAAGCAAGGCAAACATGTGTTTTCCTTTGCTGCTAGAGGTCCTGCACCTGCGCAAGTCTCCTGTGCCCTTCAGGTCTGGCGCCTCCTCCACTTATCCAATGATGCTATAAGGCATGCCACTCATCCTGAGAGGGGCCTGAGTCTTTAGCCATGAAATGGGGCTCACAGCACCACCTTCTCCAGAACAGCAGGGATTGGCTATGCATGGGTCAGTATTGCAGCTGGGCAATGGCTCTTTGCCACTGTGGCAGTGGCCCAGAGGACCCAGAGGGGGAGGTGAACATATTGGGCATATTTCCTGGCTTTACTTATGCCCAGCCTTGGTGCCTGTGCTCCTGGTATTGCACTCCAGTGTGAAATTGTCTTGAGAAAGGAGGTTGGGCAAGGACTTCTGAGGAAGGGCCAGTGTCTGAGGAGACTACATGGGCTGCCTAGGACTTCACCTCGGAGGATCTCCTCCTGGGGAGGGGTGCAGGAAGAGAGCAGCCGCTTTCAAATTTGGCCAAACGGGTCCAGATTGTATAGTCAAGTTCAGAGTCAGCCCTCTAATGGAGAGCAGGGGGAAGGAGGAAAAAAGGAAGAGGTCTCCCTGTGGGCTGAGGTTCTGCAGAGGGCTGGGGCAGACAGACAGATGGAGGGTGGAGGCCACAATGACAGCTTTTCAGGGCCCAGGAGCTTTTCCTGGAGGCAAGGGGCATCCTGGGACCCAGGAAGCTGTGCACTTGTGGGGAAGAGGGTTAAAGGAGGGAAAACCAACACTGACACTTCCTTCTCTCTTCCTCTTTTTCCTGAGCTCAAGAAGCAGATCTTGGCTTCAGCTGATTTAAGAGTGCTTCGTAAACATAAAACTTCCTCCTCCTTCCTCAGTCTTTCATGTTTGTCTTCTTATCCTCTTGTTTAAAACATTTTTATTAGTCCTTTTTGTCTTAAATTTTTAAACAGCTGTTTATAAAAACACGCAAATCCACAACACAGAAACAAAACTCAGTAAAAATAACGCACTATATAGTACATAGACGATGTGATATATTTATATAATAAAAGATGAAAATAGTCACTTTCCATAATAAAAATAAGTTCTATTTTTGTTTATTTTACAATATACTTAATATTCTCTTCTCTTGCCTCCTCTCCAGCGTCTTCTCCTTCATTCTGAATCCCAAAGAGGTCTCACGTGCCTGTCACACTTAGCTCCACCAGGCTGGAGTCTGAGAGGCTGCTGGCTGGCACATGGGCTTAGGAACACTCGCGACAGCCACACTCCAAGTGTCTTTCTACTTCTTCCACGAACGAGGAGCCATCGGTGCACTGGAAGACGTATTTCCGCCGCTTGCTGCGGGTGGGCTGGCAGCACTGGGCTCCACAGCCCCCGTGACATTCCATTATGGGCACCTTGGAGGCTGTGGCACAGGACGCGTATCCTTTCTGGCGGCGGATGGCCTCGCGGACTATCTCCCCAAGACATGGATTCTCTGCAGAGGGCACAAGAGGTATGTGTCAGGAACACTGGCAGGACCAGGTAGGCTGTTAGGGAAGACTTGTGTCTGTCCATCCATCCATCCCTCCCACAAATTTGAGGTGCCTTTCTGTGCCAGGTTCTATGCTAGGCTTTGAATGAACCCTTGAGGTTAAGGCGCTGGCAAGAGAGGACTTGATCCCCCATCCTTCAAGGACCTGGAAAACTAATCAATTGTGGTTAAATCCTGTGCCTGGATAAGTTCCGATCGCCGTGACATGATTGCATCCAAATTTCACTTAAGAATTTGGATTTCTGGCTTCTTTGAAAACAGGAAGTATGGCTGCTTCCTGTGTTGCCGTAATGGGTGAACTCGGAGAGCTTTGGATGGGACAGGAGATATCCAGTTTGCTCAGGTCCCCTCCACTCCCAACAGTCTTGGCCCAGAGTTTAGACATGGCTTGATTTTCCTTGAAGAGGACTTGTTTGTAGTGAGTGAGAAACTGAGGTAGAGAGCTCTACTAAGAAAAGACATGGCAAAGCTAGTCGACCTGGAAAGCGATGGCACAATTGAAATCTGAATAAAAAATGTCAAGAAGGCAAAGGGCCTTTATATCTTTACAGCAATGTTCATTGCAGGTCTATTGCCTAGTTTTGTCCATTTGTTTTGGGACAGGATCTCACTGTACAGCTCAGTGTGACCTGGACATTACTATATAGCCCAGGCTGGTTCAAACTCATCATCCTCCTGCTTCAGACTCCTGAGTTTTGGGTCAACGGGCATGTACCACCACACCCAGTACTTTAGCCTGTTTAAAAATCATAATCTTATATATTCTGTATGTTAACCTCTTTTCAGATGTTTGCAAATATTCTCTCTTGGCTGTAGGTTTTATTGTCATTTTACGGACTATTTGCCATACCGTTTTTTAACTTGCTGTAATCCTGTTTTGTTCTGTTTTTGTTTTTGCTATTTTTGTTTTGTTGCCTCTGTTTTTGAAGTTTTACCCCCCCCCCCCAAAAAAAAAAACCTAGCTCAGTACAATGCCATGAAGCATCCTGTTTACTTATAGTGCTTTCTGATTTAAGTCTTTCACCCATTTTAAGTTGACCTTTGCATATGGTGAGTATAGGTAGGGATCCAGAGGCATTCACTTGCATGTGGCTATCCAGAAAAAATTGATGTGTGCTCTTAGTACCTTTGTCAAAGTCAGCTTTCTGTAGGTGTATGGACTTATTTCTGGGATCTCTATTCTGCCCCACCGTTCTGTGTGTCTGGTTTTTAGTTTCTGTATCTTTCTGGGTTGGTCACTATGGTGTAGGTTTTGAAGTTGGGTAGTATGATGCCTCCCACTTTGTTCTTTTGTTCAAGGCTATCTGGGCCATTTGAGGTCTGCTGTGAGTCCAACTGGAATTTTAGGGTTGCCTTCATGTTTCCTCTTGCTGTGTCATGATGATGGTCTTACTTCTTTTTTTAGATTTATCTTAAAGGTAACTGTAAGTATTACTACTCATGCTTGGTTTCGGCTTTAATTTGCAGAGATGTCTTTCTTTTTCTGTCCCTTCACTGTTAGCCTTTGTGTATTCCTACTGGGGCACAGATGTTGAAGGAAACACAGTTATCTGTTTACCATTCTGCATATTTTCAGTAGAGAACTAAAATTTACATTTACATTTAAGGTTACTACTGCTAAGAGTTTATTCCTCTTTAGTTGTTCCCTTGTGAATTTGTCTATTCTCTTTGTGGTATTTAAAAAATCATTATTTACTTGCGAGCAGAGAGAGGGAGAGAGAAAGACAGAGAGAGAGAATGGGTGTGTCAAGGCCTCTTGGCACTGCAAATGAACTCCAGATGCATGTGCATCTGGCTTTTTACATGGGTACTGAGGAACCAAACCCAGGTCAGTAGGCTTTATGATAAGTGCCTTTAGCCACTGAGTTATCTCCTGAGTCCAAATCTGTAAGTTTTTTTTCTTTTTTTCTTTTTTTTTTTTTTGAGGAGAAATGTGTGCTGTAGTTAAGGTGCTACTTTGCTGTGTAGTGGTAGACAGCTGATGATGCCCCTGTTTTCATGATGACAGAACGAAAGCTTAGAAAGTGATGGACCAAGGTCACACTGACCCGCAACGGCATAGCCCGAACTGAAGTTACCTGTTCTGGATCTGGAGTCCACCTCTGGGCCCTACTTTCTTCCTAGGCCCTCTGTTGCACGAGCCAGCTGGGTAGACTCACCTTGCTCACAATGCTCCCCACTGAAGCCAGGCTGACACAGGCAGTAGGGCTCCCCTCGATCTGAGACGTGGCACTGTCCATGGTGACACTTAAGGGCTGAGCAGGCATTGGCAGAGTCATTCTTGTGGTCGCACAAAGCCCCTCCGTAGCCCTCGGCACACTTGCACACGTATGAGCTTCCTGTCGCCACACACTTTCCATGGCTGCAGCTGGGGGCAGAGAGGAGGAAGAATGAACCAGACCAGACTTAATTCTGCTAGAAACTTCCTCTGTCCACCCCAGCTGGGAAACCCAGAGTTGAGGGACCTCAGGTTGAGTGTAGTCCAGTACACTGCCCAGCCTGTGGTCTGCCCTCTTCCAGGCCAGCATGATTTTTCTTAAAAACCCATCCCAGTGGCCAGCCAGCTGGAAGCTCGTATTGCCAGTTATGACCATGACAGACACTGGTCTGCTTGCTGTCTCAGCAGAGGCCAATGCACATCAAACCACTGCCTGGAAGACTCTAAGGTTGTTTTTTTAAAAATATATTTTATTTATTCATTTTCAAGCAGAGATAGAGATAGATAGATAGATAGATAGATAGAGAACACCAGGGCCACCACCTTGTGGGTCTGGTTTATGTGGGTCCTGGGGAGTTGAACCTGGGGCCTTAGGCACTGGAGGCAAGTGCCTTATCTGCTGAGCCATCTCTCCAGCCCAAGACTCTAAGGTTTCTGTACACATTTTAGTTGCTCTCCTAATTTAGATAAAATAACACTATTACCACCACTACAGGTTGACTGCTCCTAATCCAAAATGTTCCCAAATCCAAAATATTCTGACCAACAGCATGATGGCCCAAATGGAAAATTCTACAGCTGACCCCTGTGATGGGTTTAGGATTAAACACAGATGTATAGCATCCAAGCCATGTGTATGAGATATATATGAAACAAATGAATTTTGTGTTTACTCATCCCAAAGATATCCAGAACATTTCTGATCTCAAACATTTTGGACAAGAGACATTTGATAAGGACTCAGCTGTGTGCCAAGCATCGTGTTGTGCACTTTGTGTCTAATATGATGGTTTGCATGAAATGCCTTCCATAGGTTCATGTGGTTTGAGCACTTGGTCCCCAGCTGGTGGCAATTTGGGAATGCAGTGGAGCCTTTGGGAGGTGGAGCCTTGCTGGGGGAGGTGGTGTCACTGGGAGAGGTGACAGCTCATCTCCAAGCCCAGTACATGGTCAACTTCTTCCCTGTTGCTTTGGAGAGGTGGTGCCCAGCCAGCTCCTTTGTTGCTTCCTTCCAGCTGATGCTTGTGCTATGCTTTCCTCACCATGGTGAAGTGTCTCGAGACCACCAGCTGGAATAAACCCTGGGCTTTGGAATTCTGATTCAGATTTCTAACATTTAGCACAAGGCTCAGCCTGTAGTGTACCCTTCCCAAATATTTGTTGAATGACTAATCAATGATTGAACCATTAAACACGATTCAGTTTTACATAGTAATTCAGACCTAGTACCTGGCCTAGGGCACACAGGGTCTGAAATTCCACAGTAGGCTCACAATCCCTGTGGTATCCATTAGTGCCTGCTCCTTAGATGGGGGGCAGGGCAGCCTGTATACTGGGAGTTTGAGGTTTGCATCACACTGACCTGTGGCCAAGGCAGGGGTCCTGGGATTCTTGGTCACACAGTGGACCTGTCCAGCCCGGGTGGCACTCACAGACTACGCTGTCCTTCTCCACAGAGCGGCACAGGCCATGCTTGCACACTGTGCAGGACTTGCAGCCGGGCGAGACCCCCAGGGACTGCGGCGGGAGGGCCTTGAAGTCCTGTAGCTCGTTGTTGATGCGCACTTCATGGATACAGCCGTGGAAGCCGCCCAGCGGCCGGTCTGCACCCTGGCGCAAGGCTGAGAGCCCCGTGGAGGTAGGGATGCCTGTGGGAGAGAGCCAGGGAAGCCTGAAGACCTGACCCTGCCCACCCAGTCTAAGTGAGACAAACGCACTTAGGGTTAAGGATTCAGAGTGGCCTCTGCAGTTATTATTGAGCTAATGCGGTCTGGGTAAATGGCATAGCGGTTGAACATGTTTGCTTGCAAAGCCTTTCTGCCCGGGTTTGATTTGCCAGTATCCATAGATGCACAAAGTAGCACATGTATCTGGAGCTTGTTTGCAAGCTGCAAGTCAGTCTCTCTCTCAAATAAATATTTTAAAAAAATTGAACAAATGGTCCAAAACCTAGGCTTTACCCATATAGGGACATGAAAGGGACATTTCTAAAAATTCCAACTTGTGGCCAATCTTTTAATACAGAAAGTTTTCCCCAAAGGTCTGTACTTTGAGCTTCCCTAGGAAAATGAGAGGTCCGGGTTACCTGCCGCATGTAACCCCACTGGCTGGACTTAGGTGACCTTCCCCTTCAGACATGGCATGGGTGAACATGAAATCACCCTATTGTCCTCAGCAGGCTGGAGTGGCCCTTTTCTAGGCCCTGGTGGACAGACTAGGGCAAAAAGCTAGAGTTTGGGAAAGATGTGGCTCCCCAGCTTTTTATCAGTAGAACTTTGGGGTTCAAGGTTTCTAGATCATTTTTCTAGCCTGTGCTGTGCTCTAGGTCTCTCTTCTCAGGGCCTGTAGTGGACAACTGGTGAAATCCTGACTTGATTTTCAGTGAGGGCCAATGGTGTTTTCTTTCCTCTTCTATGCCAATCCCTGCCCATGCCCTACTTTGGGTACCTGGGACCAAGATGAAGGTGGAAGTAGGGTGCCCAGGTCTAGGTGGGGCAGGTGCAGCAGAGAGGAGCAACAGTCTTTCTCAGGGAGAACTGTGTCCTTTCTGGAATGCTTCTGGGCCAGAAAGACTGGGCACCCCTGTGTCTGCATGGCTAGTTAATAGTGCATATTCCTGGACCCATGCCAGTGTTCAGCAGGGGACACCCTTGGGTGAAACCTCAGGAATGTGTGTTGTTGCTCTGGTAGCTGGGTGTTTGTGTGCATGTGCATGCTTGAGAAGTGCCTACCACTGAGCCACACTCCAGTCCCTGCTCTGGTTTTTTCTTCCCTTCATCCTATAATTCTTCAAGATCCACCATCCCAAGGGCTATATTTTAAGCCCAGGCCCTGTCAGAGTGGTGACACATTTCCATGGTGGCATTTGTAGAAGCTTAGCCTCAACCTGGTAGAGGCTGGGGTCTGAAACCTACAGACTGCAGCAGAGCCAGGACCTCACTTCACAGCCTGCTTTGGGCAAAGTGCGTGTGTGGGGGAGGGTGTGTTGTCTCCATTGTAGAGGGGCAGCTCATGCCCACTGCCGAAACAGAGGCCAGAGACATGGAAGCATTTGGGCAAGGTGTTGGGGGCAGGGGGTATTACCTCCAAGGTAGAGGGGGCTGTTCATGCCCACTGCTGGCTGCTTCTGAAGCTTTCCCAGGCTCTTGGGGACTCCTTTGTCTACCACCAAGTTCAAGGTCTGGTTTAGCATCACCAGCTCCACGCTGTGAAACTGCCCGTCATTCACCGTCTCCACGCTGGGCAGGAGGGAAAGGGAAGAAGCCAGAGGTCACTGAGGGCATCCCACAGCCAGGCACTGCGAACTGGCCTGCACAGCTCACATTGGCTTTGTTTTATGTGGAAAAAAAAAAACTTTGAACTTATAGATATTTCAAAAATAAAAATCATACAGAAAAATAGTTTTTTTAAACTCAGACTCCATTACTCCTATTTATTCTCTCTCTGATAAAAGATTAGATATAGCCACCATTCACCTCGGGCTCCCTCAGTGTGGTTCCCCATGGAAAGAGACACTTTCTTACATAAACTTGGGGATGGCTGGCATTGGGGCCATTCTTTACCATCTGTTCTGGTTTCCCAGTGAGCCCGTCTCGTTCCCCCTTCCAGGAGATCCAGTCTGGCCAGCACTGCAGTTTCTCTGGTTTCTGCCATTCCACAGAGTTCAGCAAACCGTCCTCAGTCCTGTCTCTGTTTTAATGCTCCCTGCATACCAGGCGGCCATGATTCACTAAATACACTGTCCCTTCAACTTCCCGAACTCCTCCCTCAGCATCACGGAGGATACAGGCTAGTTTTACTCTAACAAATAAATATCTGAGAACATGTTTTGGTGTGATGTAAAATTTTTTTCTAGTACATATAATTTTCTCTTGGTAAGAATTTTAGTAATTTGTCTGAACTCACTGCATGGGCCACAGTTCTGTGCATGCCACGTTTGGGAAACATACTCAGGCCAAGTGTGTTTCTTCTGATTTCAGAAATGTGGAGCTAGACGCTCAGGGGAGTTAAGCTGTTTACACCTCTTCCTCCAGAGCAGTTTTCATGAAGGGTCCTGTTAGTGCTAAATGGCTCACATGTTATTTGAATGCCATTATAACACTATGAAGTGGGCACCAGATACCCCACTTCACAGATAGACACCGAGGCCCAGAGAGGTTAAGTGATTTTTCTGAGTTCAAATGCCAGAAATAGGATTTTTTATTTTTTTTGGTTTTTCGAGGTAGGGTCTCACTGTAGGCCAGGCTGACCTGGAATGCACTGGAATCTCAGGCTGGTCTCAAACTCACAGCGATTCTCCTACTTCTGCCTCCTGAGTACTGGGATTAAAGGCATGTGCCACCATGCCCAGCTCAGAAATAGGATTTGCAGGCAAAAAAAAAGTTTTGACTCTAAAGCTCTGTTACTTCTTCTTCTTTTTTTTTTTTTTAAGACGTGCGCCACCACGCCCGGCCGCAAATTATTTTTATGTACTTCTTTGATACCTTATATAGCAACTACATTTTCTGAGTTCTAATAATTTCTTTTTTAAAAATATTTTATTTTTTCATTTTCAATGAGAGAGAGAGAGAGAGAGAGAGAGAGAGAGAGAGAGAGAGAGAGAGAGAGAGAGAGAGAGAGAGACAGACACCAGGGCCACCACCTTGTATGTGGGTACTGGGGAATTGAATCCAGAGCCTTAGGCACTGGATGCAAGTGCCTTAACCGCTGAGCCATCTCTCCAGCCCAAGCTCTGTTACCTCTAAGATGACTCCACCAGAGAATACTGATGGGAGGTGACAAGAGTCTGGAGATGTGACACCCACATTTTCCCTTCAGAAAAGGGCTTACTGAAGGGTAGGTGGGTCTGTCTTACCCACTCAGGTGTGGGTAGAAGACAGGAAACTCCCTCTCTCCTTGAAATACCCTTGGGGAATCCATGCTGGCTCCAGTAAGAGAGAGCTAGCAGGGAGGTGAAACTGATTTCTCAGGTAGGCAGGGACAGTTTCAGTGAGTGACACAGATTGAGGGGACAGACAGGCTGCATCTCTCACTGCTGGGTGCGACCACAGCTGGTCACAGAAACTGAAGTCCCTTTGCAGTTTTCTCCTCCACAGAGGGGAGCAACCTGTCTGAATTACTGTGATGATCAAATCAGAGGAAGCGCACAGAAGTGCTTTATAGATGGTAAAGTACTTGAAAAATGCAAGTCATTACTTGGAACATTACTTAGACTATCAATGACAGGACCCTGTCATGGGTTCCCTACTCTAGTAGATATTCGTCCACCTTTCCTTCCTTCCTTCCTTCCTTCCTTCCTTCCTTCCTTCCTTCCTTCCTTCCTTCCTTCCTTCCTTCCTCTCATCCCTCCTCCCTCCTCTATGGTCCATCCGCTCAGTCTCCATCTGTTTATCCATCCACTCACCCACTGAGTATCTGCTCTGGTCACACTTTCTTAAGTGCTGGGGATTAGTGGCAGCCTCACTGAGCTCACACTCCACTCTCTTTAATCTCTCTTCTACTAGGGCTGTCCAACATTTGACATTGCAAATGATGGTGTCATTTACAAATGTGTTGGGTTGAATTTGGAGCTATCCTGGGACACATGTGGCCCATGTGCCATCGCTTGGACATGCCTGATTGAAATCAAATGGCCAACTTAATTCTGTAAGGTCGAGCCAAGACATTAGGAAGCTTGGTGGTTGAGAGACTACTGGGGGATTGGGTTTGGGATGGGAGCCAAGGCACTGTAGGAAGGTGCCAGAGGCCTCTCTAGCTGCCTTGAGGATGAGGCAGAGGCTGGGATCCTGCCAGTGAGTTGGTTCAGATGGCCAGGGAATGAGAGCTTCTAACCCAAGCCTTTACTCAGCATTCTAACCGCATGTGGAATCATGCAGCCTCTCTCCCAGGCACCCCGTGAGCTGCTGCTGTGTCCCGAACACAAGTGAGCTCACATGTTCATCAGATTTTTGTCCTTGAGACAAATACCAGGGTCAAATCAACTTAAGAGCAGGAAAGGGTCATTTGGACTCATAGTTTCAAAGATTTCATCCCTGGTTGGGAGGCCCTGTTGCTTTGGGCTGGTCATCATGGCACAAGTGTGTGGCAGAGGCCTGTTTACTTTTTGGTGGCCAGGAAGTAAAGAAAGAGGAAGGGGCATGCCCTCAGTGACCTCACTTCCAAGTCCCATAAGCTGGTGGTCAAGCCTTTAATGTACAGGCCGCTGCTCTTACTGCTTTTTCCTATGCGGTGCCAGGAATCAAACCCAGGCCCTCAAGCTTATGGCCTGTCACTGGGCTGCTTCCTCAGTCTTCTTCCAAGACAGTCAAGATCCAAAGATAGCAGCTCCTCCCCTGAGCTGTGTAAACAGGTGCTGGGCAGCCCCCTGCCATAATGGAGCTGAGTGGGTGGCAGTGATAGGTGGTGGTCTTGGTGTTTCCTTCCAGGGAGTTTGGGCAGATATTTTCCCATTCTGTATACATACAGGTATAGCAAGCACTGTCAGATCTTCCCTGACTGCTAAGCTCATTTTCCCTTCTCTTTCTGAGCTCCCTGGGCCAGACGAGGCCCTGGCTGATGCTCTTCCCTCCAGGTAGACTTTACAGGTGAGCATCTATTGTCACATGGATCTTCTACCTGAAGGACCCTGGACAAGTCATATCGCTTCTAGAAGCTCCATTTTCTGTTTTTATACAACGAGTTTTGCACTTGTTTTGAGTGGGAGAGGTCTGCCAGTCGTATTATCCAAGGGATGTCAGGCAGAGCCAGCCAGCATGGAGAGGCAGAGAGTATAGGGAGTGCTGGAGCCAGACTGGATGGCTTCTGCCCAGGCTTTTATGATCACATCCATTGAGAGAAGGGCCCACAGGGTTCTCTTATGCTTTGAGTAATGACAGGGTGGGCCATATAGTAGGTAGCAGGGGTGGTACAATCTCATTTAACCCTTGAAGCCACAGGAGGCTTTCTTCATTTAGAAATGAGACTTGTGTCTCAGAGAGTTAATGTGCCTAGCAGTGGAAATAATGGAGGCAGGACTTAAGTCCATGGCTCCCAGCCACAGATCACCTAACACACAGGTCACTGTGCTAGGAGGGGATCATCCCTCCAGGTGCTGGTGGAATATGACCAGCAGGTGGCGATAAAGCCCTGCAGGAAGAAAGCCTTCCTGGGGTTTCCAAAGGCAGCGGCCTGCAGTCCCCACTGCAGCCAGGACGGTGGAAGGCTGGGTTCTGGTGGACACCTGACCTGCATTTACACCCCAGATTTGTCTTATATCCTTTTCATTCCTCAAACAGAAGTGATAATGCTTGCTTGGGTCTTGTAATTAGGACCAAACAGGGAGAAGAAATTGGACTGGGTTCCCTTGCTCATGCTGTTTTAAAACGGAAAACGTGAAAACCTAGGATATGGCACAAGTTGTCAGTTTCTCTTGATGCTGTACCACCCCTCGCCCTGCCCACAGCAGCACCCTCACATGGGCATCATCACTGTTCCCTTGTGAATCTCAGCCTCCTGTCCCCATGCCTGTCACCTCTCCGGCTCCCTGGCCCTTGCCTGGTCTCTTTAGTGAGGAATAGTGGACTCTGGCTCATTCTGGGGCAGGGAGAGACTCAGACTGTACCCTTCATTACCTCAGCTTCTCCTCCCTGGCATGTGCTCTTTCATACAGGTCAGGCTGGTTTCTCCAGGGACCCCTTCCTGGTCCTCGGAGCAGAAGCGTTTGTTCTTTCTTTATAAGCTTCGCCGCAGCATGCTGCTGGTGTCCCTAGCGAGGCCTGTTTGATCCTGTCCAAGCAGCAGTTTATGTGGGTCCTCTTCCCTGATCCCCTGTTCCCTACATGTGGCCCAGGCCTGGCCCAAGCAAGGTGCCTGATAGGTGTTTACTGAGTCAGTCAGTCAGTGAAAGAGAACAGGTTGAACATCACTAATCCAAAAGTCAGAGCCTGAAATACATCAAAATTTGAGTAACTCTGAGCACTAACATGATGTCACAAGTGGAAAATTCCATACTTGCCCTCGTTTGATTGTCAATGTCAAAACATACAAAGTTATTGAATTATAAATTACCACCAGACTCTGTGTGTGTGTGTGTGTGTGTGTGTGTGTGTGTGTGTGTATGTGTGTGATTGTATTTTGACTTGGGTTCCAAGCCTGAGATATTTCATTATGTACGTACAAATATTCCCAAATCTGAAAAAATTCTGAAAATTGAAAACAATTCTTGTTCCTAGCATTTTAGATAAGGGAAATTTCATCTGGCCTAGGATTGCCTCAGAGGAGAGCCTTTGTAAGCCAACTTCTTTTAATGTGGGATTTCTGGAATCTAGGGACTCTTATGAGTATGAGCTAAAGGGTACTTAAGATCTGCCAGGAGGCTTGGCACAAAGACCAGATCATTCGCCTGGATATCCATCCCTGGATTTCTCCCACGGATGAGGTTAAGGGCGAGTGGACTTGCTGACCCTCCTCCGATTCCCCCGTGGTAGCTGTAGGCAGCAGCCATTCTCTGCTTTCCCAGTTCCTATGTCAGCAGAAGTTCCTACATTCCTATCAGCAACATCTTTACCAGGCTCCCTCCCAACAGCAAGCCTCAGAGCAGGAGAAAGGCAGGGTTACTCAGGGAAGGTTGGGGGCTGAGGGAAGGCTTCCTTCTCTGTACAGAGCCCAGCTGCTTCAGAATCCTGTCTTTAACCTTCTATTCTCCATAGTCCATGTCAAGACCTAGCCAAACAGGGTCTCACCCCCACCAACATCCCAAGAGGTACCCATGCCTATGTCTTCTAAAAATTGGAGAAACTGGGACACGAGTGCTTTTTCTCAGGCTGCCCCTGGCCCTGTCATCCTACTCTGTCCTTCCTACTTGGCCCAAGGCCACTGGTTCCAGGAGGCTCAATATCCCAGGATCATGGAGGTCCCTGGATAGAGCTCTTCTCATGGTGTCTGCTGTCTCCCACTGTTCAGGCCTGTCTCCATCTTCTACCTGTCATTGCCCTTGTCAATGTCCCTCATCTTGTCTTTGTTGCTTGGCTTGGATTGCCTACTGTTCTCTGTGAACATACAAGATCTTTTCTCCAAGAGCCAACTCTGACAGCTCCATCTCCAGAGCGCTTTTTCTCCATAACCTGCTGCTTCTCGGACTTACACATCAGCATTTCCCACAGGACTCCAGAAACAGGTTTGTTGGAGCCAACCACCACTCCTCCTGAAGATGGACATTTCTACCACAGCTCTAAGGTGCTGTTGAGGCTACTGCTTCATGGATGACATTCCGAGACCCGCTGTTCCTTCTCCCTCTCCCTTCCCTTTTCATTCCCCCATCTTCCTCTCTCTGTCCCTCTCTCTGTACCTCCATCCCCCCTCTCTCTTTCCACACATGCTAGGCAAAGTTCATCTACTGAGTAACACTCCCAGCCCAAACCACTGGCTTTAAATGTTTATTTTTAATATTTTATTTTTTTTAGTTGAGAGAGAGAGAGAGAGAGAGAGAGAGAGAGAGAGAGAGAGAGAGAGAGAGAGAATGAGAATATGGGTGCACCAGGGCCTCTAGCCACTGCAAATGAACTCCAGATGCATGCGCCACCTTAAGTATCTGGCTTTATGTGGGTCCTGGGGAATCAAACTCAGGTCCTCCTGCTTTGCAGGCAAACACCTTAACTGCTAAGCCATCTCTCCAGCCCCTTTAAATGTTTTTGTTGGGAAATCAAGGCCTTGCTCCTGTCAGCTCTGCAGGGAAGCTCTGACTCCATGGACTTAATATTCTTGAGTTCAGTAAGAACTTCTAATTAAAGAGCAATTTAGTTAGGGGAAATCAAAAGTCCATAAACTGCTAGTCTTCACCCAATGAAATATGCTGTTGCTTCCAAAGGGAAGTGGCTTCTTTGTGTAAGCTCGGTCCCCAAGGCCACTCTTCTTCAACTATTGGTTACATGTGATTTGGATGTAACACAGACATTAAAAAGTCTAGTAGTTATTTTGACAAAGGAAGGGTAGGACTGCTTAAGATGCAAACTTCCAAAATGGGCTTGATATCCATGATTTTGCAGTGCCTGATAATGCCTACACATTATGGGAGGAAAAGATGATGACACCGAAACAAAACAGAGACTCATTGAGAGGGGGAAGAGATATGGGGAGGGAATTATAATGGTTTATGGCCTATAATTATGGAAGCTATCAATAAAAAATAAAAACATAAAAAAATAAGATTACAAAAAAGTAAGCTGGACGGGGTGGCACACACCTTTAATCCCAGCACTCAGGAGGAAGGGGTAGGAGAACGTGAATTCAAGGCCACCCTGAGACTACATAGTGAATTCCCGGTCAACCTGGGCTAGAGAGAGAGAGACCCTGCCTTAAAAAAAAAAGTACATAAAAGAAAGTCTATAGTAGTTATTTTTAAATCTATTATAAGATATAGCTATTTAAACAGTTATTTGGTATAGGCTGAGTATCCCTTAACTGAAATGCTTTGGATCATAAGTAGATTTTCAGATTTTGGGAAATTTGCATAGATTTTACTGGCTGACCATGTCTGATCTGAAACACTCTAAAATCTTAAAAATTTTGAGTATTAAGTTGGTGTTTAGAAAGCTTCAGATTTTCAGGATTATTTCAGCTATCCGGAGTAGGGATGCTTAGTCTGTATATCTTTTACAAACAGTAGGGAAATCCTTAGCACCGTGAGTGAGCATGTTTGTGATTTCTCAGGTGCTACTCCTTAGGTGAGTTTAAATAGTGACAAGGAGCAGGCTGAATGCTGGTTCAAGGTCACATATGAAGAAACCGTATATTGGCTGCTGCTCCAGGCACATAAAAATCAGTGCTCTGGTCTGGATCTTGGTGTCTCCCAAAGGCTCATGTGTGGAAGACTTGCTCCCAGCCCGTGGTGCTATTGGGAAGGTGGAGGAACCTTTGAGAGGTGGGACTTAGTGGGGAGTCAGCTGGTCATTGGGGATTTGTCCCGATGATGCAGATATTGGAACTGTTTCTGTGTGTGCCTTCTTCTCCCCTGGCTTTTCAGCTGCCATGAGTTGAGCAGCTTGCTCTATCTGCCATGTGGTGGTCTGAATGTGAAATATCCCCCATAGGCTCATGTATTTTAAAAATTTCATCCCCAGCTGGTAGCAATTTGGGAAGGTTGTAGGGCCTTTGGGAGGTGGAATCTTCCTGGAGGAGGTGTATGGCTAGGGGCAGACTTTGTGGTCACGTAGCTCAGCTCCAAACCCCATACACAGAGTATCTCCTTCAGGCTGCTGTGGAGACTTGAGGCCTGTCTAGCTCACTCTTGCTGCTTCCTCCCAGCTGGTTTCCCCACCATGATGAAACTTCCCTTTAAAGCTGTAAGCCAAAATAAACTCTTTCCTTCTGTCAGTTGCTTGTGGTGGGGTGATTTGTCCTAGCAATGAGAAGATGACTGACACACTAAGTAACCATGACTGAAATCTCCAGAACTGTGAGCCAAAAGAAACCTTCCCTTGTAGGTTGATTACCTCAGGCATTTTGTTATAGTAATGGCAAGTTGCTGGACCCACAGGGTGACCAGTGAAAAATGACTAGAGTTTTTGTAACAGTATCCTTCAGAAGAGTTTGAAAGTCACTTAAGTGTAGACCTGTTCCCCTGAGTCTCTTGAATTTCCTCCCCTTGAATTGCATGCTAATTGCCCCACACTTTCTTTCTTAAACTAATAAAAGATTAGAATGACATTTTGAAAAGGGCAGCTCATTAAGCAGCCTCATCTCCATTGGAGCACCTGGCTCCATGCACAGTAGCCAGCTGGCCATTTATCTTATGGTAATGAGGTGTCATCTCCCCACATGGGCCTGCCTTCCTGTCCTGCCTCTGCCTCCAACCCACCACCTTTCTCCCTCCCACCTGAGACAGACACACACACACACACACACACACACACACACACACACACACACACACACACACAGTGAGTCACCTGGTCTCTACAGCGACACACACAGTGGCTGGGAGGGAATGGTTCTTACCTGTATACTGTGGTTGGAGGGGAGCTCAGGCTGTCATACACCAGCCTCACGTGGCCCTGGTACAGCTCCAGTGCCAGGGGGTCATTGTCCCCTTTGTAGAGAAGGATGCCGTTGTCCTTGTCAGTGGCCACCTAGGGACAGCAGTTGCAGTGTGTGGGTTAGGTGTGCCAGGAGCCCAACTTTTCCTAATTCATTCTCCTAACCCTCTTCCAGGTGTCTGTTTCTAAACCCATCCCAGATGGAATTCATATCCATTTCTCTACCCAGTCTGGTCTGCACATTCCCAAAAGGCAAGATATAAGCTTACACTTCAGCAAACGTTAGCTGAGCAAATTGGTTCGAAAGTATTCATGAAACACTCAGTATACCTCTATGATCAGCTGCAGGACCTTAGCATCTAAAGAGGAAGTGACCTTCTCAAGGATACCACAATCTGGGGATGCTCAACTCCCTTATCTAAAATGGCATTTGCATAATGAGGAAGAAAGAGGAGTGAGTTTGGGGAAGGCCCAACAACGAGCTGTCACCCCACCTGCCTTGGCAAACTGGAATTCAGTGTCTTTCCTCTCATCCAGTCTCATCTCTCTTGACAGTCTCTCTACTTCTTCCTCAACTTGACATAACTAGGTATGCTAACCCCTCTTGGGTCAGCTCTTTGAGTCCTAAAAAACCACAATCAGCCTTCCCACTTACCCACCTGAGCCTGATAGCAAAGCCCATCCTAATAAAAGGGCTTGCCATGTGGGCAGGGGGTCTTGGTCATGGCTGCTTATTCTCCTGACTCTTAGGTACTTGCTCTAGCAAGCCTTTCCTCATCCCAGCCTGTCTGGGGAGTGGGGAGGAGGAGGAAAATATTTTTCTTTCTCATTTTGCTACTCTCTTTTAAGCTATGAGACCTTTGCTAATTGATCTCTTTGCTTTTCTTTTCTTCTAATGTGAAGGTGAAAGGCCTACATCCTTTTGCTCTCTTATCCCTCTGTGTGTGTGCATGTGTGTGCACATGTGTGTGTGTATGTGTGTGTGTATTTCTTTAAGCTCTGGCTCTTTTTTAATTTCCCTGGAAATCCCCTTCACTATTCCAGCTTTTCCCTGGATAATGATTTTTCCAAATAAACCTTGTAATTTAACCTTTCTGGAATCCATTTCCTCAATTCTTTGCTGTAATGGACAAGGATCTAAATATTAAGATTCACAGGCCAGGGGGAAAAAAATCTCCCTGCCCACTGAAATCCTGTAACAGTGCGATCCACACACATACACACATTCTCCCATATACTTTATACCACCTCTAGATCACTGATGAGACCTAATACAATGCAAACACTATGTGAATATCCGAAGCATGAATGAATTCATTCAGGGGCTAAGTCTGTCCATATGTGTTCAGTACAGTGGCAATTTCTTTCAAATGTTTTTGATCTGCAGATGTGGAGCCTATGGATATGGAGGGCTGTTTGTGTATGTCAGGGTCCCCAAGCACTAATATGCCCTGCCACTGGTATACAAATGACCTGATCACCAGATTTGAGGTGTGTCTCTATATATGGAATATATAATGATAGTTGTATACAGATAAAAATGATCGCTGTGCTTGGAGTCATCTAGGGAAGTTTTAGCATCATTATCTGGGCTTCATCCCTGAGCAAATCCGCATGAGTTTCTAAGGCTGGGACTCAGACAGAGACACCTTCCAACACTCTCCAGAAGATTCTAAGGAGCTGCCAAGGCCATGGCCTCAGAAGCTGCTTCCCAGGGATGTGTACCTACTGGCTGCCCAGCTGCTGGGATATCTCTGCTTAGTCTGTGGGCTCCCTGCCTGCTACCTGCCCAGCCTAAGGAATGGGGTGTGTAGCAGGTAAGTTCAATAGCACATCCTGGTGTCTAGGCCCTGGAGGCTGTTTTGGCCAGTTGAGACCCAACCATCAGGTATCTGGGTGGGAAGGAGTGAGGGAAGAAGGCAGGAGGGGTGATGGCAGTTAGAGCTTCCTTCCTCATCACATGGTCCTATCTACTGAGCTATTAGCTTTGCAGGGTGAGGTCCTGGAACAGCACCTGTCATGCATGGGTGCTCAAGAGATCTCTCTGAATGACTATTTTATCCAGGAGCTCCATATTAAACCTGGAATAATGTAGTCATAATCAAAGGAGAGCAGAGCCCCAGTAAGCATCCAGCAGCACCCAACCCCAGGTGCAGGACTACTGGCTGGCCAGCACCTTCCAGTTACATCTCTGGGGGTAAGTTATCCAGTAAATAACTCAATTTATAATAAAAGTTTCCCCATTCCTTATATATGACCTGTTTGTTTGTGGCACTGGGACTTTGCACATACAGATCTCTCAGCTAGATCCTCCCTGGCCTCTGATCTTGTCTATTTCTGTAGTGTCCTACCATCCTTCCCTACACCAGGCAAACTCTGGTCAAAGCTTCAGATTACCACATAGTTCTCCTGCCTCTGTGGAACCTTCTTTGATTCTTCCCAAGTCTGTCTTGAGTTCCAATAATCCCTATGCAATAAATCCCTATAAAGCAGTGCTTATTAATGAATGCATGAATGAGAGTGTGGGCTGCTGTTTGCAGTGAGATCTGTTAGGAGGAATCTTACAGGCTGCTCTCTAAGCAAAGTTGGGGGCTGTCCTCACTGCTTTGGGAGAAGGGGCAGGATGGCTATGAGATCTGAAGTTTCCTAGCTATTCTCTGATCAGTCAGAGTTTAGGGGAAAGCTGGGGTCCTTCCAAAGGTAGGTTGGGACAGGGCATACCTGCAGGGAGATGTTGGCCTGCGGTCGGACCTTGGCTGAGGCCAGTTCCACATAGGAGTCCTTGCCCACGAAGTTCACAGTGATGAGCTTCTCACACCTGGGCCCTGCAAAGCCTGGGGGGCAGCGACAGGTGGGCTCCTGCTGTACCACGATGCACTGTGCCCCGTTCTGGCACTCATACTGGTCACAGGGGCTGGTCTGCAGCAGGACCATGGGTGGAGGCTGCTCACAGTAGAGCCCACTGAGAAGACAGGAGAACATGGGGAAGGGAGGGAGAGAGGAGAAGAAAAAGAGACACTCACAGTTATTTATAGAGGGCCACCGGCAGACAGCGGGGGGGGGGGGGGGGGGAACAATGGGATGCTCCAGCCATGCCTCTAACAGGAGCAAGATCTTTTCCTTAAGCCCCAGTTTTAAAATAAGAGTCAGATTAGAGTGAAAGTTCCCAAATTTCAGTGTCATCAGAATTGACTGGGGTGAGTTTAGGGAGAGTACAGATTCCTGCCCACGAACAGATGAATGAATAGATGCAGTGTGGCAAAGGCTGGATTCCCACCCAGCACAGTGAAGGAAGGGCATTCTGACAGCTGCACTGGTACAGGGTGGGCCTTGAGAACTCTGCGCTAAGTGAACCAAGCCAGCCATAAAGGCCAATGCTGTCGGATTCTATTCAAGTGAAGAATCTCCAGTTATCAAATTCACAGGAAGCAGAGTTACTGTAGGCAGGGAAAGGGAGCTGTTTAATGGTCTGGAGCTTCAGTTTCACAAGATGTGAAAGCTCTGAAGATGGACACACCACACTGTAGCTGTACCACCATGTGGATTTTCTTAGTGCCCCTGAACTAGCTCCTTCAAAGTGGTTTAGATGGTAAAATTTGCTATGTAAACTTCATCATAATTTTTATAAAGTGCAGACTCTCAGGTTTCTTTTTGTTTGTTTTCTCTGGGGCAGGGCTCAAGAATTTACTGTGTTTAAAAATATCTTTATTGTCAATAATTACATACATTATATGAGCAAATCTCGTGATAGTACCCCCATTTCCCTCCTCTCTGTCACCAACCCACTGGGGGCCCTCCTCAGAGAGCATACCAGATCAGTCTATGGTTTATGAATTACACAAGAGGTAGCCAGTTTTGTTTTTGGTGAGCCTCTGATACAGACAGTTTCAACTGGGCTTTGGGAAGTGTTGTAGTCAGCATTCTAGTTGCTGCACAGAAAGAACCCAAGCAAAAGTTGCTTGTGGAGGAATGGGTTTATTTGGCTTATGGACTTGAGGGGAGACTCCATCCTGGCAGGGAAAACGATGGCATGAGCAGAGGGCTGGCCATCACTTCCGCCACAGTGGCAGAAAGGTGTGCCAAATACTGGCAAGGGGAAGCTGACTTATAACCCCCATAAGCCCACCCCCAACAACACAGCTCCAGCAAGGTTGTAAAATCCAAACTGCCATCAGCTGTGGATCGATTACCCAGAACACATTCATTTGTTGGGGGACACCTGGATCAAACCATGACAGGAAGCAATGACCTCTAGAACTCATGGTTCCGGTGAGAACTGCCTCCCCACCCCGCCCCGTCTGTACCTCCTTAAGTATGGTCACTGCTTTCCCCATCATCCTCCCTGCCATGCACCTACAGCTGGGGTAGAAGCTGGTCTTTCTTCCTCATACCCCACAGACACCTGAGCATCTGTCCAGTGCCACTTGTCTGACCTTTCTTCTGGCTTCACTGACCCCAAATCTTTCTATTGAGTTGCCTATATTTTCTTTTCTTAAAAAATAAATGTATTTTATAGTACTTTCAGAGGTTGTACTTTAAAAATATTTTTGAGCATAGAGATACAGACAGAGACAGACAGACAAAGAGAATGGGCACATCAGGGCCTCCAGTCACTGCAAACAAACTCCAGATGCATGTGCTGCTTTGTGCATCTGGCTTTACGTGGGCCCTGGGGAATTGAATGTGGCTTTGCAGGCAAGCACCTTAACTGCTGAGTCTTCTCTCCAGCCCTCAGAAGTTGTACTTTGCATAGGGTTTGAAAAATAAGACTATGGAAAAGACTTATCAGGCCTAATTAAACAAAATATTAGGCTGTCAAAGACACAGTCTTTAAAGAATAAAGAGGTGCATAACATAACTATCAAAATTTCAATTTATTAGGAAGAGGCAACATTTTCAAATTATTCATGTAACGTGGGCTCAAAATGTATAGGGTGTGAATTGGTAAACACAAAGAAATGTACAAAACCATGGAATAATTTTAAACACGTTTCATAGGAATTAACAGATGAAGCAAAAGAAACGAGAGATATGTAATTAAACATGAACCCAATGAGCAAACTTGATCTGATGGAAGAATACACATTTTCATTTTCTCTTATTTATTATTTTATGCGAGGGATTAAACCCAGGGTCACGGGCATGCTAAGCCTTCACTGTATCACTGAGCTACACCCTCAACCCTCACCTCTTGTTTTTGGCCACTAGGATTCCATAAAGTTTCTCTTTTCCAACCTTGAAATAAGATTCTACAAGCTGACTCCAAGATGGTGACATCTTCCAAGAAATAGGATCATGCTCATGCAGAACATGTGAGCTAGGACCGAAGTCTAATTTCTAGATGGAATCGCCTTATGAGTTGCAAGGTGGCCTTGGTCTCTAGCCCCTGCTTGCTGGCCCAGGCTGTCTCCCTCCAGAGGTGGCCCTCAGTCATACCTGAAGCCCTGGGGGCAGATGCACGTGTAGCCGTTGACCGTGTCCACGCACTGGGCTCCATGGCGGCACTTGTGAGCTGTACAGTCATCAATGTCTGTCTCGCAGAGCTTCCCACTGTAGCCAGGGACACACTCACACCTGGAACAGACAGGCAGAGTGCTCAGGGCTCAGGTGACATCTCCCTCCAACTACTGCAGCTGCATAAGTGTTCACCAGGCCTGGCTTTGCTACGAGGCCTTTGTTCCCCAGAGTCCAGGTCTGTCTGCTGCCTTTAGAGAGTTCTGTCTGCAAGGGACCAAGCTAGAGAGCAGAGTGAATTACATGGCTTTTGGCTCAGATCTGTCATCTTCTACCTGGACTGGTATCCAGATATGTCCTTTTGTGACAGGCATGGGGCTAGGCACTTTCATGGAGTCTCACTGAGTCTTCAGAGCCCTGAATGCGAGGACCAGCCAGAGTAGAGAGAACATTGAACTCACTTCTCTAAGGTCACACTGAGTGACAGTTTGCGCTTACTGTGAGTCAGATGTTGTTCTAAGTGTACTGGTCATGAATGGCCTCTCCATGTTTGTTTCATTCAACACAACTGATGATCAGTGAACTCTGCCTCAATGGTTGCTTTAGAAATTAAATGACTGGGTATGATGGCACATGCCTTTAATCTCAGCACTTGGGAGGCAGAAGCAGGAGGATTACCATGAGATCGAGGTCAGTTTGGGAATACAGAGTGAGTTCCAGGTCAGCATGGGCTAGAGTGAGACCCTACCTCAAGAAAACCTAAAAAAATAAATATACTCTGAGTATACTAAACATGGAGTCAGGTTAGTCAACACGATATACAGCTGATAATGATGATGCAGAAGATGGTGGTGTCAGCACTACCCTTGAGTGACTTATTTATGTTTTTCCCCAGGGAGCCAAACTAAGACAGGCAAAATCTCTAATTTCCCAGGGGAGAGGGCGGGAGCATCTCACCTCACCTGGGTTGCCTGCTGTTCCAGACCTTTCCTAAAGAGCAGATGGCAGCAAGAAACATGCTTCTGTAACTCCTCAGTCTGGAATAGCACAAATGAACCCCCAGCCACTGAACAGGCCCCAGGACACCCAGGAGGTGGCTCATGGTGCTGAGGCACACCCACCCACTCTCTCTGGGCCTAGCTCAAAGGTTGCTGGGTGTTCAGTAAGAGCAGGGAGACCATGTGGACAAGTTATCAGTGTATGCAAGCCAATGTGATTTTCTTTCTTTTATTTTCTGTGTTTTTGGTCAGGTATGCTCTCACTGAGACCTCACTAGAGAGGTCCAGGGAGATATCCAAGGCAGAGGTCGCCCTGGTTGCATCGCTCATTCTCCTTCACATCCCTGGAGGCAACAATGAGATATCGGTTGTTTGGTGATGGAAGGGGAGGGGGATAAAATGATAAAATGTTGCTCTGGGAGAGCAGATTATTGATTTAAATGCATTTGGATAAAAAAAAAACAACCATTATTGAGCTTTCTTATAGATCTCCTAGGAGAAATTACGTATAAATAACTCGAGATAATGAAAGCTTGATTGGCATCTTTCTTTCCTTTATCGTTGTATTCTCAAAGGCCCTTGGGTATGGTGAGGTTTCTAGGAGAAAAAAAAAACTAGCAGATCACAGAAATCTGGAAGCTCTAATTCCCCAGCATCCCTCACCCCATCTGTGTTCTTGCCCACCTTGAACCAGTCTCCATGACCTGGTGGGGTCTTTGAAGCCAGTGTCCCCCAAGCTAGCTGTCTTCCCACTTGACCTGGAATGCTTTTTAATACCTACTCATTCCTCACAGCCCAGAGGCCTGGTTTCCACTTGGTGCCCCTTCTTAGCTCAACCAAAGCCCTTTGCCTGCTCTGCTGTGCTCGAGGGGAGGGGAAGGGAAAGACAGAGGAAGATACAGAACAAAAGATGGACATATTCTGTCAGCAGAGATGTAGAGAAAGAAACTAAAAGAGCCAGAGGAAGGCACAAAGGGAGATAGAGATGGAAACACAGATGATCACAGGAGAGAGGGAAATGGGGGAGGGGGGACTAGGAGGTAGGGGTGAGGTGAGGCAGAGACACTGAGCAGATAACCTCAAACTCAGAGAGTTGGGGGCAGAGTCCTCAGGGGGTCAGGCCTTACCTGAATCCTTTGTCCAGAGAGATGCACTTGGCCTCATGCTGACAGAGGTTCAACTCAGGCACACAGTGGTCAATCACCTCATCACACAGCTCCCCTGGTGGAAGAGGAGAAAAGTCAAGCATCAGGGTAGGTATTGGGGATATTCAGGCCACAAGGTTGGCCTTGTGTGACCCAGGTTATAAGTCACAGACATCAGGAGCACCTGCTGTGCAGCTACCTTCTCCTTGCTGGGATAAAACACCTGACCAGAAATAGGGAGGAATTATGGAAGGAATTTCAGGCTTGCAGGTTTGAAGGGAAGCTTCACTGTGGTGGAGAAAACATGTCAGGAGCAGGAAGCTGGCTCACATATCAGCACAGGAAGGGAGTAGTTGTAGTGAGCTGGCTCTTGCACACCCAGTAGGGTTGAACTAATAAACCTCAAGATCCACTCTGGTGATACACCTGCTCCAGCAAGGCTCCACCTCCCAAAGGCTCCACAACTCTCTCAAATTGTCACCAGCTGGGGACCAAGCATTCAAAACACACGAGGCTGTAAAATACCACATCAGCATTTTTCTCTTGATATAGCCTTCCTTCTGTGCCCTGGTCTCAGTGTCCCAAGAATGACAGCGGGAGAATTCCAGGTTCTCTCCTGGGCAGTCAGCATCAACATTTGGGTTTTGATTTTCCTTGATCTTTCTGGGACTGTTGCAGCTGACCCTGACCTTGGACGTGCTGATTCATCTGTTTTTTTTTTTTTGTGCCTTCCCAATCTTTTTATTGAGTACCTGCTGTTTGGGAGGCACTGTGCCAGGTGCTGGGGGTGCATCAGTGATCCAGTTTTGTCCTTTTCTATGGCTTACTGGGAAAGATCTGCAAACAGATCCAGCCAGATTTGTGAATGCCACTGAGGAGGTAGACTGGAAGCCTCCCCCAGGAGGCCAGAGGAGAGTGGACCAGGGTTAGTAGCATGGGACATCTGCTACAGATAAGGAAGCCTCTTGGATGTTTCAGGGAAGGAAATATGAAAGGAATTTGCCATTCTGGTCTCTGGATAGGATGCCTTTGAAGTTCATAGCACTGCAAAATATCTAATGAGTCACAAATAGCCAGGGATGATCCTTGTAGATAAGCCAGATAAACATGTACCACCCACAGATGTGTTTTAGAAATGTAGGAGTGGTGTCAGAAGGGAGGATGGCATCCCCAAGCAGTGAAGAAGTTTAAAGCCTGAGTTCTGGTCTCTTTAAATTCCACCCAGCCCATCTAGGGAGAGGGTGAGCAAAGAGAGGGATACTTCCAATCAAGAAAGGTATCTGTAGGGGTTAAGGGGAGTATAGGCAGGGACAAAAAGGAAGTTTCCATGGGTCAGGGTAGAAGGAGATGGCTGGGTAGTGATTGCATAAGACAGCCCCAGAGCCTGGTCTCTGCTGTGCTGAGGACAGGCTGTCCGCCACCCCTCCTGATGTGGCCCTGAATCAGGCATGTGCACATTTGCTTTCTGCCTCATAAGACCAGAGAGGGGTGGTTCCTCCTCCTAAGAGAGTGACAGCTCTGGGCCATCCCACATGCCCACCCATCTCGAATCCTTACCTGTGTAGTTAGGTGGGCACACACACGCATAGTTGTTGATCCCATCCACACAGGTGGCATTGTTTTCACAGTCGTTATCCTCGCAGTCATCTGGGTTAATTTCACACCGTTGTCCCTCGAAGCCCAGGGGACAGGAGCAGCTTAGGGGATGTGGGTATGGGGAGAAAGGGAGCCATGATAGGATGGAGTGGTAGGTAGGAAGAAAGAGGGCAGAAAATACAATTAGATCTCTTGTATGGATGGAAATCCTAGACAGTTCTTTGGATGCAGGAGCAGGAAGACCTTTCAGAACCTACAGGGTCATTTGGTCTAGTCCCGTTGCTACCTTGTGCATCTGGCTTTATGTGGGTACTGGGGAATCGAATGCATCTGGAGTTTGTTTGCAGCAGCTAGAGGCCCTAGTGTATCTATTTTCTCTCTCTCTCTCTCTCTGCAAACAAATAAATAATAATATATATATATATTTAATGACCAATCAGCAGATACATTTTATAAGGTAGGGTCTTGCTCTATCCCAGGATGATCTGGAACTCACTATGTAGTCTCAGGGTGGCCTTGAATTCACAGCAATCCTCCTACCTCTGCCTCCCAAGTGCTGGGATTAAATGCATGTGCCACTATGCCCTGTAGATGTGGCAAATCTTTTTGAGAAAAACCTTACCCTCCCTGTGTGCTGCTTGACCTTGGTCATCCTGCCTGACCTTGGCCATACCCCCAGTATTGGGATTGCAAAACAAGGGAGAGCAGATAAAGACTGGGCAGCAATGAGGAAGCCAGGGGCTTGGAGATGTAAATAAGAAGCTAGTGTCATACTACACAAGTGCCTCTGTGAGCTTGTGTTCCTCATGGCCCAAGTGGCTGTTCAGGGACTTCTACTCATCCACGAAGATGGATCCAGCTTCAGACCTGAAGTCTAGGCCTCTGCTTCCAAGACTGCTCTGGTGTGGGAATGTAGATGAAGTTAGCTAAACTAGGAGGAAGGGAATTCTATGGTCCCAGAATCCTACTTCCCTACGATTTCCTGACAACCTGAAAACCATGATCACATTTCCTATGAAAGCCAGGGACTTCTGAAGCCTAGGCTCCTGAGTAGAATAGCAAAATGACTCATATGCTCTTTTTTGTTAGGGACTCTGAATCTCATAATGGGTGGGACTCCAGAGCTAGACAGGGGCAGCTGTTCCTGGATCTTAAGTGAAGGTGCTGTTTGCCTAATGACCCATTTCTTGAGCTCTTCCTGGAGTCCTGGGATTGCTTGACAGTGTGCAGTGGACATGGTGGCTGGACAAGGGAATAAGCCTTGATAATGGGGTGGACACAGGGTAGGGAAGATGCAAGTTTCTCCTGTCTTCACAGTGGACTTCTGAGGGGGAGCACCCACAGCTGTATTGTCCCTGCATGTGCGAAAGGGTGCTCCTCTTCCTTGGGGAGCTGTGAGTGCCAGCATTTGCCTCACTGTTCTAACCTTTAACCTTTTCCCCTCAGTTCTGTGTTTTGGGCACTTTCCCTTTCATGCCGTTTTAGAACAGTTTCCAGTGGAAATGACAGTCCTCAAAGACCAAGATGGAAGTGGAGTCCTGGAAGACGTCATCATGGACAGCAGTTTTGCTGCCCCGACCTACTCCTGTCTCTTGGCTGGATGGGAAGAGAGAATTTTTAGACCTGACAGTGAGTTTCCTGGCTGGGGGGACATGACCACCTCCTGAGAGTCCCCTGGGTTTCTCAGTGAGAGGGGAAGTGGTCTGTTTGGCCGATCCTAGGCAGGACAGGAACTCTGCTTAAGTTTCACTTTTCAGGAGTCAGGGGCCAGGGCTGGCTTGCATGCGTGGGCTGAGTTCTCAGGGGAAATTTCTTCCTTAGACCACACAGCAGCCTCTGTTCCAAGGACTTTTGATCATTGTGGGAAACCTGGGCTCTGACATTACCCCAGTCCTGGCATCAGGGCCCCATTTTATTGCCTAGGGACTGCTCCCAACACACTGTTTTGTGGGAGTCCCTTCTGTGGTTGGTTTTTGCCAGGGCCGCAGCTGGGGAGACTGTACTTCTGAAAGCTGCTGGGAGGAAGGAAGGGGCCCAATGGCCCTAATCCTACTCCTCAGACAGGGATGGGAAGGACTGAAATGGCTTATATCTTCTTGTCTTTCTAGAACCTTGGGATAAAGAGGACTAAAGGCATGCTCCAGAGACTCAGGAGCCAGTCAGGACACATTACATCGAGTAAACCGGCCTTTGTACCTTAGTGTTCTCATCTGCTCAATGAACAGTACCTACCTCCTGGATAGGTGTCATGGTTTGATCCAGGTGTTCCCCACAAACAAATGAATGTATTCTGAATGATCAATCCCCAGCTGATGGCAGTTTGGGAATTAGAACGTCACTAGAGCTGTGTTGTTGGGGGCGGGTTTATGGGGTTATAAGCCAGTGTTCCCTTGCCAGTGTTTGGCACACCTTACTGCCATTGTTTGCAGTGCTGTGGCGGAGTGATGTCCACCCTCTGCTCATGCCATTGTTTTCCCTGCCATGATGGAGTCTCCCCTAGAGTCCTCAAGCCAAATAAACCCATTCCTCCACAAGCCGCTTTTGCTTGGGTTCTTTCTGTGCAGCAACTAGAAATCTGACAACAACAATAGGGTTGCAAGAGTTAAATAAGCTAATGCAGGACTTGTCACTGCCTGCACATCCCCTGTTGTTATTTGTGACACAGAAAGGAGCTGTGAGATTGGCAGGCTGGTAGCCTTTTCAGTCAGTATCCCAGTAGCTAATATTAGCTAGCACCCTGCAGCCAGGGTGGAGGCTGGTACCTGGATCCGAATACCTGTACCAACACTAATCCACAAATCTGTGAAGTGTTTAATCCTTTTATGCCTCAATTTCCTCATTTATGCAGTAGGTATTAGTACCACCCTCACCCTGACATCATTCTCATACAGCAATGCATCCAGGAAGTCCAGGAGAGGGAAGGTAGGTGCTGAGCTGTTACCTGAACCCATCCTTGTGACTCTCGCTCAGGTGACAGGTGCCTCCATGCTGACAGGGGTTCTGGATGCAGGTGTTGATGGGCACAGTACAGTCCTTGCCCTGAGGAACAGATAAGGGAGAAGTGTCTGGTAAGAGAGGCATTTCATGGCTGCTATGAACCAGCATCCTCTGGGACGGAGTTGAGATGGTAGTGAGGAGACCCTCTGGTCACTCCATGGAAGAATACTGAGAGGCTATGTGTTCAGGCTTCTCTATCCTAAACTGCAGGGCACAAGCATGGACCCAGGTGAATCTGGTTTCATGTTCTACTTCTACCTCTTTCTGGCTCAGAAGCCTCTTGGCCTCTGACTGGGGCATTATGACAGTTACACCAGAGCTTTCCTATAAGGCAGCAATGTGCATTACGTAACACACTTGGCACACAATAGGCACCTGTAAGTGCTAGGAGATAGTATCGCTGTTAGTTTCATCAAGGCTTTAACAAAAGCTACAGTGTGAGCTGGGTGGACTCCGAGGTGTAGCCAGTGGATCCGTGTCCTATAAATTGACAAGCTTTCCCCCCACCTGCCCCTTGAATCTTCCTCAATAGTCTGCAGTGAGATTTCAGCATCTGTATTTATATTAAAGTTCTGCATGTGAACCTAGGGCCAGGCTATGAACTGCTATGAAATTTGAGTCAAGTGGGGTTTCTTTGGACCAGGCTATCCTGCAAAGGAGGTTTGAGCTGAGAAGAAGCTAATGTGTAGCAGGTGGCATGGATCATGTCACACAGAAGGACAAAGGCTCTGAGGAGGGGCCCCTAAGGCAGTGACTATGGAGCTCATGCTCCAGAGAACAGCCCAATTTCTATGGCCCCCTGGCTCCTGCTTCTTCCCCAGGCTCTGCCCAAGTATAGGCAAGCTGTTCTCTGCAAGACCTTGGGAGCACTGGGTCTGGGGAGGTATCTGGTATGTGTATTTCTGAACCATGGGTTCAGTGATTTGGGTACCTGCCAGGTGGGGGTGATCATGGGAGCTCTCCCACTGCCACCACCACCTGTTCACCATCTGCCTGAGAAGAGCCTTTCCCATATTTGGCAGCTGCCAGGGCCTGTGATGGCATGGGACTGTGGCTTCCTGGCTGTGTGGTCACTGCCAACTGAGCCTGGGGCATTAGGCCAGGACAGCCTCTGCTGTGGACCCAGAAGCCCCCTCCTACTCTATCATGACTGGAGCCTCAGGTCCCTCTCCAACAGCCGGAAGGCACAGGCCCTGTCTCTCTGGTTTTTTATGTGAGTTCATGCCCTGTACAGATATTTCTCAGTAGGGCGAACAGAGGGAAAATGTAGACTGAGGAGCTATTCGGGTTTTTCCTCCGCCAGCAACTCAGGGCCCCTTCCGAAAGTCAATGTCTGGAATGGAAACTGTAATGTGAATTTTCACATTACTGAGCACATTTCCCACTCCAGGCCTCATGCTAAGTGTTTTATATTCATGATCACATAGAATGTTCCCAAGAACCCTATGAGATTGGTACAATTGTTATTACACTCATTTTTACAGATAGGGAAGGCAGACTTGGAAATGGAGGTAATAGGTCTGAGACTGCACAGCAGTAAGTGAAATAGGCAGCCAGCAGCCAAACCCAGACAGCTGAGTCCAAAATCAGCACCGGGCTCCTGTGCTGGACCAGGTATTCTGCCCTTCTGAAATCCTGGGTTCTGGACTACAGTGGGTCAGGGCAGAGTCCTGGGTGGTTGCCATGTGCCTGGAGGAAATGACTAGGTCTTTCTGAGCCTTGTTCTCACTCTCCAGGGAATGGGAAGAATAACACAGGTTAAGTATCATTAATTTGGAAATCTAAAATGCTCAAAATCTGATACCTTTTAGGGCTGACGTCATATCTCTGGTGGGAGATTCCGTACCTGACTTCAGGTGATGGGATGTGATTAAAATGAAGGTACAATAAAATGGCAGACTATGTGAATAAGGCCTATAGGAAACATACATGAATGTCTAGATTTGGGTTCCATGCTCACAAGAGATCTTATTGTCTATTTGCAAGTATTCAAAAATCCAGAAACATCCGAAATCTGAGACACTTCTGGTCCCAAGCATTTCACACAAAAGATATGCAGTCTCTACTGGTCCAATAGGGGCTTCTCTTGGGAGATCACACAACCACTCATTATCTCATAGGTGATGACAGACAGCTCCATAAATAACAGTGATGGTACCTAGGGTCTGAGGCAGGGTTGAGTATGGGCGATTTAAATGCTTTTTCAGATCTGATTGGCACTAATTAGTGTATAGGTGGTAATGACACTAGACTGATAGACCATGGAGGGCAGGAGAGAACTTTGGGAAAGTTAAGGCAGGGCTCTCCCAACTCCTGCCTGTGTTAGTCTATCTGTTTTGGGGATCTTGCAAGTACCAGCCAACCCAGGCAGAATCCTCTTGAGAGTGGGGAGGGGGTAACACCTCCAGCCCTTCAGGTCAAGCACGGAAGTCCAAGAGGCAGACCCCAGTGCTTGCAGAAATGGTAATTGGGCTCGGAGGTGGAGATTTCTGTCACTTACAGGTTTCTGTAAAACAGTCTTTGTTGCCAGCACCGGGCTAATTAGCCTGATTCAATTCTCTTTAGTTGAATTTTCCTCAAATCCACCAGAACCATGTTGCTTTCTGGCCCTTCTTCAGCTTCCTCCCTCACGTTTCTCCTTTCTTTCTCCCAGTTCTGTCCACCTCATCTATTCCTTAACAGAACTGTGGCTTCTTTTAAAAAATACCAGGAACGGCTCTCAGATTGGAAATCTGTTTGCTAGGTGAGGCTTACGAGCTGCTTTAAGACTTTGCTACTCAAAGTGTGGTCTTTGGACTACGCTGGGCAGCCCTGGGGAGCTTGTTACACATACTCCATCTCGGGCCTGACGTCAGGCCTTCTAATCAGAACCTGTCTTTTAATAAGATCGCCAGGTGGTTCTAATGCATGTTAAATTTTGAGAAGCATTGCCCCGAGAGAATGAGTACATGAAGTTAGAGGGCTGGCTGAAAAGAGGGCTTTCATTTCCCCCAACCCTAGAAGAGTGGGAAGATCATGAGCTAGACTGTGTGAAATGTCCATCAAACCTCACTGAGATGGGTGAAGCCAGGTCTGCATGCTCACAGCTGTGAAGGTGTGTGTGAGGGTTCTCACTTATAGGCTGAGGCACACCTGCTAGGGAAGACAAGGCAGGGCTTCTGGTTTTAGTTTAGGGGCTTTGTAAGAAGTAGAGCCTTTAAAAAATATTTTTACAAGTCTTAGTTAATTTATTAAAAGATGATAAGAAAACTTATTTCACAGGATGATCAAGAGTGCTGCATAAGATAATTCAGTTTATGCCTCCTAAAGGCCTGACATTTTAGTAGATCAACAATAGTGGCTAATTTTTCTTTCCCTTAATAATGTTGTTTCCCAAGGCAATTCTGCTTTGGGAATGAAAGTGTTTTGTTTGTTTGTTTTTGAGGTAGGGTCTCACTCTAGTTCAGGCTGACCTGGAACTCACTCTATAGTCCCAGGCTGGACTTAAACTCACAGTGATCCTCCTTTCGAATATTGGGATATTGGATATTGGGATTAAAGGCATGTACCCACGTGCCTGGCTTTAAATGAAAGTATTTGACTATATAGTATCGTGACTGATAGTCTCTGATGAAGGCAGAAGCACACCACTGGCTACCAATGATAGAGGGACCAGCATGCAAGGTGAAGGTAAAAGGTAGCAGTCTACCAGATTATCAATCGCTTCCAATATGTTAGATCCGGTCCTGTGTGTATTATATACATGCTTGTTCCTTACAAACCTGTGAGGCAGACCTGAGTGTCCTTATGGGCAGACTGAAGTGAGGTCACTGGTCATTGCTACACAGATAATAAGTGACAAAGCTGGAGTCCCTATAAACATCTGTGGGTAATTCCAGAGTCTCACTTTCCCCCACTGAACCCATACAAGGAAGTTTCAGTGAACCCATGCCTGTGTTTGCCGTTCTACAGCTAGCTCTATGATAGGTTTGAGAACTTAGCTTCAACAGGAATCCTTGGTCTCTCTTATCCCAGGCCCATAGGTGGCACTCTGACACTGTCTGCTAGAAGCAAGGCTGTAGTGAGAAGTCTCTGCCTGTCAAGCCTGTTCCTTGGGGATGCAGATGCTTCGGTGCCCGTCACTCAGCCCATACAGCTGGTGCATAGAGAGATTGGGCTGCAGCTGTCCTGGAACTCCTGATTTCCTAGAAGGCTGGAGCCAGGAAGGTCCTAAGAAGCCGATCAAGCCATAGCATTACTGATCCCAGTGAGGTACTGGGGAGGGGCTCAGCTGTCCAGAAACCTCTCCAAGAGAAAACAATTTGGTTTTAGAATCATACAGCCCCAGGTCATAACCCCAACATTCGTATGGACTGTGAGTTAGATCCCCATCTGTAAAATGATTAAGTCCCATCTCCATAGGTTTGCTGGGAGAAAGGACGAGTCAAATGCCAAGCAGAGGGCATGGTACATAAACTTTAGTGGGAGGAGGGCTGTCCTGGATAGGGTCAGATACATGGGGCCCCACTCTGGAGCCAGGACAAAGGAAACCTGGGTGGGCATGAGTGGTGGGTGGGGTCTGCTGCCTTACCTTGTAGCTGTAGGGGCAAGCACAGCGGAACTGCTCCACAGGGTCCTGAGTGCACGTGCCATTGTTCTTGCATGGACTGGAGAGGCAGGCATTGCATTTGGCCACAATATTGATGTCCACTGGTCCTGGGCAGCAAAACCACAGTGTTGGGGGCCGGCTCTATTCTGATTTCTCCCCCTCTCTAGGCCCACAGGGCAGCTGGCTCTCTTGAGGCAGCACACACAGTCGGGCTAAAGTCCCATTAACTCAACCATTGTTCAGTGAGTAAAAACCAGAGTGAAACATCACATAGAAGCACTCTGCCAACAAATCAATTACTATAATTAGCCTGAACTGATCTGGGTGCAAATCTGCAAGCAATGTACTATGAGAACCCTCCTCTATATCTTTCCTTACTCCAGGAGGCTCTGGAAGCAGACCCTATACAGTCTTTCCCCTTCTTTGCCCTCAAACACCCTTCCCCATAGAATAGTCTGTCAGGTTAAGAAAGGTTGTCAAGGTCAAACCCAGAAGTCCCCCCTGAAAAACCCTGCAGATAACAATGCTGTGTAGATGATGCTACAGGTAACGATGCTGTGTGGATGATGCTACAGGTAACAGTGCTGTGTGGATGATGCTACAGGTAACGGTGCTGTGTGGATGATGCTACAGGTAATGATGTTGTGTGAATGATGCTACAGGTAAGTGCTGTGTGGATGATGCTACAGGTAATGGTACAGTGTGGATGATGCTACAGGTAAGTGCTGTGTGGATGATGCTACAGGTAATAGTACAGTATGGATGATGCTACAGGTAATAATGCTGTGTGGATGATGCTACAGGTAACGGTGCTGTCTGGATGATGCTACAAGTAATGATGCCAGGTAGATGATGCTACAGGTAATGGTGCTGTGTGGATGACATTGCTCGGAATGATACTGACACCGTGCTTAGGTATATTTTGCATTTTGTATCCATGGAAGTTTCAACCATCCTGATTTCAGCTGGAAGGGCTGGAAGGCCATGGTCCACATTGTCCTTTGTAGAAGGGGCTGTGTCAGCTGATGAGCCATAGATGTATAGGCCCCTTTTAATATCAGGACTTAAAATGATCTAGAACTTATGGTCCTCAACCTGGGGATGACTTGAAATTAATTCTGGGGGAAATGACAATTTGTGGGTTGATGAATAGGAGGATCTGAGGGGGGATGCTGGACTAGCAGGTCCAACACAAGCTTACATTAGAATGGGAAGGGGCATCTGTGTGGTTTGCTTGGAACTGAGAATGTTCCTGCAACCCAGAACTTTCAATGCTGAAACCAAAAATATCTTCAACAAATCAGTACAAGTTGGTCATTCATTGCGGGACACAGCCAAAATCCCCTGCCCAGGCTGTACCTCAGAGCAAATTAAGCACACTCTAGATGGTGGAATTCAGAATCAGTATTGTTTTGGCAGCACTGGGGATCCAACCTAAGTGTTGCACATGCTGGGCAGGTGTTCTAACCCCAAGATACATCCCCAGCCTGGGCGGGACCAGTAAGTTTTAAAGCTCTTCAGGTGATTCAAGCATGTGCAATCAGGTTTCAGAGCCACTATTCTAGGGCAATTTGAGATTTTAGTAGCAGATCAGATGTCTCAGCAGCAGGAAATAGAAAATTAAAATTAGCTTGAAATCGATGGACTGTTTTTCTGCTTTTGGCAAAAGTATAAGACACTGAAGTTTTAAGAGGTAAATAAAATACAAACACAATTCTAGGAGACAAGAAAAGGACATTACAAGATAAATGTGCAATGCAAATGGAAAGTAAATTTTTGAAATTAAATTCTGGATGCCTCAGAATTCAAGACAGACAATAAAAGAAAGGAGATAGGTGGTTGTTTTTTTTTTAAACAATTCAAATAGCTATGACTACAAAATCGAATGAAATAATGAGGGCATCTAATGAAAGGTACTCAAAGGGTACAAATGAAAATGTAATTCGATTATCTTCCTTTTTGTAAATAAGTTCAGTAATATGTTTGAAAATCATGTATTTTTGGCTCAGTATTTTCTTTTCTCTTTGTAGTTGAATTTTTTTTATTGGTAACTTTACTATATGAACATATTGCAAAGTGGTCATATTCTTCTTGGGTTATACTCTTATGTCCCCTCTCCCCCATTCCACTGAGGGCCTTCTCAGTAGGGTTATTGGTAATCACTATGGTGTTATGCACCAGTCAGTCTCTGTGAGGGGACAATGCCTCACAGAACACCTTCCTACTCTGTGGCTCTTACATTCTTTCTGCCCCTCTTCTGCAATGTTCCCTGAACCTTGGAGAATGTGTTATAAGTCTCCTTTAGGGCTGAGCTCTCAACAGCCTCTGATTTTCTGCATTGATGTGACTCAGTAATTTCTATTCTCTGAATTTTATCTAATGATATAATGCCAAATAGAGAAATACTTTCTTGCATTCATCACAAGGAAAAAACCAGAAATTCTCTAAAATACGCAGGTGAATAGGGAGGTAACAGCAAGAGGACAACATCAGCTGTCATACCTCTTTTTGAGACAGGGTCTTTCATTGACCCAGAGCTCACCAATTAGGCTGGGCTAGCCAATGATCCAGGGATCTTCCTGTCTCTGGCTCCCCAGTGCTGGGATTACAGGCATATAATGCCATCCTGGCAGCTTATGTGGGCAGTGTCTACATGGCTGCATGGTAAGCACTTTACTGGTTGAGCTATCTTCCAGAAGGATCACTGTGATTTCGAGGCTGGCCTGGGACTACTAAGTGAGTTTCAGGTTAGTTTGGGCTACAGCAAAACCCTACTTTGAAAAATGGCAAAAATGAATCGCTTTTCTAAATGTTTTATATGAGGTTAATATGAATTAATATGAATGCATAGAAGTGTTGGAGAATTAAACTAATCTGACACATAAAAAGTAAGTGTTAAACCGGGTGTGGTGGCACATGCTTTTAATCCCAGCACTCAGGAGGCAGAGGTAGGAGAATCACCATGAGTTCAAGGCCACTTGAGATTACATAGTGAATTTCAGATCAGCCTGGGCTAGACTGAGACTGTATCTTGTAAAACAAACAAACAAACAAACAAACAAACAAAAAGTAAGAGTTAAATAAAGTACAATAAAAGCAAGCTTAGCGTAGATCCTGCCATGTAAGAACTCAGAAGTTTGCTATAATAATGTGCAGTCCAGTCTGTAAAGATCACATTTACTCAACAGGAGTGGGCTGGGAACAAGAGAAGGTAATTGGGTAAATATGATCTAACTCTATTATGTATAGGTATGAAGTTGTCAAAAATAGATTAATTGTATTTTATTTTATTTCTTTTTTTTGTTTGTTTTTTTTGAGGTAGGGTCTCACTCTAGCCCAGGCTGACCTGAAATTCACTATGTAGTCTCAGGGTGGCCTTGAACTCATGGTGATCCTCCAACCTCTGCCTTCCCGAGTGCTGGGATTAAAGGCATGCACCATCATGCCCGGCAATAGATTAATTTTAAATATCACACTGCAAAAAAATTTTCTGTAGTAAAGTAGAAAAACAATAGTCATGTCATTATATAGAATACAATTTAGACATGTTCTCAATCATGGAAAAATACACCAAGAAGGACGCCAGTGGGAAGTAGTCAGCCCTCCATATTTCTCCCATTTGTAGATTCTCCATCTGCAGATTCAACCAACCACAGATCACCAATATTTTGAACAAAATTGTATCCATACTAACTATATGTAGACTTCTTTTTGATCATTATTCCCTAAACAGTATACTGTAGCAGGTACATGGCATTTGCATTGTATCATAAGTATATTGTAGGATTTGCCTAGGTTATATGCCAAGTATAATATAAGATATCCTTGCATTTTGGTTTTATGGAGAGGTGTCATCCTGGAACCAGTTCCCATGGATACCTAGGAATGAGTGTATGTAATAGCAAAGAGGCAAAGGAGCTCAGAGGTCAGGCATACACATGCATGCATAAGACCCTGGGTTCAATCCCAGCATACACAAAAAGCACCAAAGAGCCTTGGAGGAGAGAATGATGAATGACTCTTAGATGTGTGTCCATGTTCATTTCAGCATCTAGGCTTTGTGTGTGACACACAGGAGATATGGTAGGCTGTGATTTTAGAAGTCACATCTGTTGAGATGCCCAGCTCTGATGGGCTGTTGGAGACATGGTAGACCCCGTAGGGGCTGGGACATGGAGACAGCACTTACCTTTGCACTGGAACCGGTGAGTGGGGGTGGTGAGCAGGAGTCTGTCAGCCATAGGCTCAGGGCTACTGCATCGAGCAATGCCAGGCTCCTTGTACCCAGCCTTCACCCACTCAGATAACCAACGCAGACTGCAGTCACAGTGGAGTGGGTTGGTTCCCAGTGCCCTAGGAATAGAACAAGGAGTTAGGTCCCTTGATCAGCCTGGCCCGCAGGCTCCTTATCTGTGACGCCCTCGAATAGCAGGATTTTAAGAGTTTGGCTGGATTAGTGGAGTCCAATAGCAGACCAGCATTAGGGCATTCTACTGTTGTTTCCAGAGTACATTTCTAATTCTGTAGAGGTTTCGTTCTTACCCACGTCCCTTCCCACTACTGTAGCTTTGCTCTGACTGCCCTCTGTCTTCAGTTTGACCCTAGTCCTGGCTCACTTCAGAAGCTTTCTAGACCTCTGGCCACTTCATTATCTGGCTCCCAAACTCTTCAGAAGGGTCCATTGGAAGATGTGTTCTATAGAGGAGTTTCTGAGAACCCAGAACTTAAGAAGTAGCCTCCAGCCTCTTAGCTTGAAAATACAGGGGAGGAGGGCACAGCTCAGCACAGACCTCTCCAAAATGATCAGGAAGAAAATACTAGAACTTATTTTTTAAATCCCACTCTTTACCATTTCTATTTCTGAATGTCTTATAGTATGCATACATGTTAGTATTACAGTGTATGCACACACACAAAAAGAATTATATACAGAGAAGGAATATAATCTCAAAAACTCACTAACAGAGTTATGTACTGAATATAAGCCATGTTGCTTATATTCAGAGCCTATCCCCAGAAATCTCTGGCTTGGGAGTTAGGTAGGGAGCCTGAGTTCTACTCTAGTCTCGCTGGCTTGGTTAGTGACTTTCAGCTAGTCCTTTAATACCTTAGGTCTCATTTTTCTTGTGTCAAATAAGAAAGGGATTCAGTATGTGTCAGAATCAGTACTGGAGAGTCAAGGCAACAAGCAAACTAACTTTCCTAAGTTTTAATTTCATCACATAAAAAGGGATAAAAATGTGCTACTGCTGTAACAAATAAATTAGAATTAATTAATGCCTTTAGTACATACATAGTATTTTCTGGTAGTTCGTGTGTGTGTGTGTGTGTGTGTGTGTGTGTGTGTGTGTGTGTGTGTGTGTATGGGTACCATGCCATGACACCTGGGTAGTCTCTCTTGTCTGCCATTGTAAAGGCCAGGTTAGCTGGCCCACAAACTTCAGGATTCTCCTGACTCTGTCTCCCATTGCCACAGGTGCACCAATCAGTTTTTAAAAGTTCCATCTGTGATGAACACATAGGACCTGTTTTGTTGCCATTATTCTCCATTTAATACGGTATAACCGCGAGGCATGTCGAGGTGATTGAAAGTGTACAGGAGGGTGCGTGGAGTTATACTCGCTGTCTTCTCATTTTATTTAAGGACTCGAGAGCCTGTGGTTTGATGGTCTCCACAGGATTCCAGGAACTAGTCCCCTGTGGATATACAGGGACAACCATATGTGCATAAAGAAAGAACATCTATCAAAGTGTTAGTGGTGATAACACTGCTCTGTCATTTCCACTCTTTTCTGTTTTGAGGGAACTCATGCTAGGGAGAAAGGCTACTTACAGGTGGGAAAGGGATGTCAGGTCATTGAAGGAGCCTTCAGGAACACTGGAAATGTCGTTGCCATGGAGGGTTCTGAAGCAGAAGGACCAGGTCAGAAGATGACACTCAGTGGCGGTCTGAGCCCTGTGTTCTCTCTCAACCCAATCCAGACCCACTTCTGAGATGCCCAGAAACACTTGCTGGTCACAGCAGATGCATGGACATTGCTCTGCCCAGCTCAGCAGCAGGGATGGAGGGGTCGAGAGTTTGGGGAAGAGGAAGAGGTATGTTAAAACCCAAAGGACCTGGAAAGGAACCAGGAATCAGTTCCTTTTGGTGGTGAGACATGGATTGGGGGGTTACTTTACTTTTCTGGGCATCTGTTTTTGTACTTGAAACATGGAGAGCCATATCTAAGTAATGGGGCTATTGGAGTTTCAAAGATGATGTTTTTTTTTTTTAAACTATGGTTAGGATGGAATGTTCTGGGGCCATGTTGCTTATATTCAGACCCAGCATCTGACACTTAGCAGCTGTGGGACCTTGGGCAAAATGAATTATCCACTCCTGAGTCTGTTTCCAATTGTCAAATGAAAGCAAGCACACTTCAGATTTTCCATAGAGGGTTGTGCTGGATGTATTCAGCTATGTAGAGAGAACCTGGCATTTGCTAAGTGCTAAATGATGAATGAAAGGCTCTAGTATAAATCAAGGTGCTCGATAAATTGATTTCCTTCATATCCCCCTAAAGAGACTTTAGATGGGTTGGAAAATGCTATCAATCCCAGAGCAGGTGGTAGAAAGAAGCAACCCTCAGCCCCTAGGGCATTCCCTGTAGCCAGACCTTGTCTTTATTGGACAGGGCTTAGCATCAGCCACAGACATGCGTGAGCCTGCCATTTGCACACATCTGAATACATCTTCTGGCCCTGGTTGCAAGTCCAGGGTCAGGCAACCTGGTTGGTATTCATCATGCTTCTCTCTGCCCCAGGGTGCGGACAGCTAGGAGCTATTCTTACTCACAAAGTGCTAGTATATGCTGAGCCTTCAACAAATGCCTGGAGGATAGGCCCATGACAAAATGGATGTTGCTTTGCTCAAGGAAACCAGGCCTGATCTACAATGCAGGGAGCCCCCATTAAAGGATTATTCAATGGCTGCATTAAAAAAAAAAAACAACCAAAAACCAAAACAAACCAAGTTGATGCGTCCTTTTGGGTCTGGTCTGTGAGATAGAAAGTGACTTCTTTTGTGACTGGTGTGCACTGAATTGTTCTGATGACAAAACACCCTTACAGGTGAGGACTCATAAGGTAAATGCAGCAAGGAGAGCTGGTAGGATGAAGAGGTGATTCGCATTGAGCAGGCAGGCACCAACAGGGAGGTAACTGACGAACCAGCTGCATTAGCACTGGTTCTTCAGCTGAACTAGGGTCAGGGTTTCACTGGGCATGCTTGGGGCAGGCTCCCTCTGGCTGAGGGCTGATAGCTGAAAAGGCAGGTGTGTGAGCCTCATAACCATCCCGTGGGGCTGGGTGGGACCTGAGAGTCTGAAAGCTTTGACAGTGCTGCTGGTTCAGGGTTTATGCTTCAGGGGATAAACTGTTAGGAAAGTTTTTCCTACAGTTTAAACAAATGGCTTCATTTTCCTCTTCCTTTAAAACAGGCTTCCTTCTGTCATCTCTTCTTCCTCTTCTCTTTCTCTCTTTTCTTTCTCCCTCTTTTCTTTCTTCCTCCTTCCTTCCCTCCCCTTCCTTCTTCCTTTCTCTTTATTTCTTCCTCTCTCACACTCTCTCCTTCCTCACTCCCTTCTTTCCTTCCTTCCTTTTCTTTCGGCCACATTTGGGATGGCATTCTACTTCTAAGCTCCACTCCAGCCTCTTTTCTCTTCTTCCTCCTAATAATGACCTTCCATTGTCATTCCCATTCTCAGATGAGATCCACAGGGTGAAAGTTGTCCTTAAATTTTATGCAGCCAGACAGCTAGAAGAGGGCACATATTCCTCCAGTGAGGGCTCACCTCAGCTCCCTGGTCAGACACCTTCCTAACGAGTTGTCCAGCCTCTGATTCATGAGGTTATTTATGAATCACACTGGCTCCTGCCTGCTATTGACTTAGATGACTGACTTCCTTGCTGCTTGCTGTTTCACAAACATGCCTAGTTCCATTGTCAATCATTTCTGAATGAAGCTGCCCCCCCCCCACCAGGCATGCTCTAACGCCAAGTGACCCAAAGGCAGCTTTGGTACAGGGACATCTGCAAGTCATGTTCCCATCTACCATGAGCCAGGCTGCTGTGGTGTTCAAGAGCTGCAGTGTTGGGGTTGTGACCAACTGCGCAAGACTGAAAAAAATCTACTCAGACTTCTACCTCTAGCTTCTGGACTGGTCATGCCAACCACCATCCTCAGCGATGGCAGAGAAATGGACAAGTGTGTCCTCCCAGGAAACACTGAGTGCGCATTCCTTTCTCAAGCCTTTCTCGTACCCTCATTAGAAGTGATCTTGGCTAGCACCTGTCACATGGAGTGGAAGCCTACAATTATACATCCTGTTTATTTCCCAGGTAGCGGTGAGACCTGATTCCATTCCAGGACTGGGAAGGTGATTGAGTGAATATGGTGGTATGGTCCATCCCACCTCACCCTTGAATTCTGAACACAAGTCTCTCTGAGGGAGGAAGAAGACACTTTTAGCTAGGCCACACCTCACTCATTTTCAAGAGTCTGAAATGGGTGGGGACATGAAATAGGTCAGGCTGGGGAAGAAGGTGGAAGATGATGGACAGCATGTTGCAGGTACAGGACACTGAGAACTCAAGCTGCATCTGAGATGGAAGCCACCTCCCTGCTGGCTCGCTGGCACTGGGTTGGGCAATGAGGAAAGTCATCAACAGTCACAACAAGCAATGGATCCTGCGAGCTATGCAATCAAGGAAAGACAGGCTTGTGGGTGCAGTAGTGGTACGTAAGTAATGGGGGTAACCAATTGCTGCCTGATTAGATTTGAAGCCCACTCAAGTGGGAGGGAATTCATGCCTGGTCCTGAAAACCGAGTCAAAAGCTTAGGGCTTGGGAGGACATAGGCACTAGAGGGAAGCTATCATTATTCTTTGGTAAATAGTTGAGCTCTTCAAAGTGCCTTCTAACTGTATATGTTTCTGCATTGATTTAACGCTGCTCTCACATTTGGTTAGAAAAGCTTCTTGTTACAGATGGCGGTGACAAGGAGAAAGCCCATACTTAGCACTGAACAAGTCACCTCTATCATACCCACCAAGGCTCAGGAGGAGGAGGTGACAGGATGGGGTGATGTGCCCTCACTGTGTCTTGTGGCTCTTCTCTCAGGAGTCATCTTGGGGTGCAGATGCTCATTGATTGTGTCTCACTATTTGTCCCCTATTGCTAAGGGTCACTGTTGTCCACTGCCACTCCAGTTCAGACCACAGCTGGTCCACAGCAGGCCAGGATGACAGCGATCATGAGAGAGTCTCAAAACCTTTTAACTCAGTCACCTTATCTCATAAGTAACAAGTTTGGATGGGAAAATTCCTAAGACTTTCTCTCCATTGCTAACAGTCTAGCTAGTTTCATATTTTATTTGTGTGTGTATAATGTGGAGTGTATGTGTGTGAGAGAGAGACAAAGAGACAGAGAAAGAGAGAGACAGAGAGAGAGAGAAAGAGATGTGGTACCCCATATACTTGCCATGCACTTGCTGCAGGGGGTGCTTGCCTTTGGTGGTAAGATCAGAATGTCAGAGTGGAACACTGGGTGTCCCGATCCTTGCTCTTCCACCTGGTCTCGTTTTTGAGCCAGAGTCTCATTACTGATTCTGGAGCAAGTGGAACTCTGATGATTCTCAGGCCTCTGATACCCTGTGGGACTGGGGTTACAGGTGTGCATAGCCATGCCCAGCTGTTTATGTGGGATCTGCAGGTTCAAACTGGGGTAGTTTCAGACCCCCTCAAGCTCTCACACTTGCATAGGAAGCATGTTTAAGAGCTGAGCCATCTCTCCAGGCCCTAGCTAATTCTTAGTCTATTTTAGTTTGGAAATTTCTAAGGGCCATGCCAGCTCCACAGTCTGGAAGCTCAAGGAGTCCCCTTCAGCTCACCAGAGCATGCTGCCCTGTTCAGAGCTGGTCACAGGTGGACTGGGCTCTGGTGAGGCAGTGAGCTCTTTGTTTTCTGCTTGGAAGGTAACCAAATGGAGCTCTTTATGGGGACACTCTCAGGAGCCTCACACTGTCTTTAGAGATCCGAGGGTGGAAACAGCAGTCTTTCTTGGAGCTGAAAGCCTGAAAATGATGAATCATGGTCCCAGGCGCTTCCTCAGAAGTACATGCTGGGACAGCCTTCCTTGTTCTAACTGATTCCAGGTGACCCTGTGTGGGGCTGCAGGGTGACATTCAGGGCCACACACATACAAGGCATGTGACTCATGTGTGGCAAAGGACCATGAGAGTATAGATCCCCAAAGAAGGACCAGGGTGCCCACAAAAATGTTCTCTACTTGCTATTTTATGTTAAGAGAGAAGTAGACAAAACATTTCTTTTTTTGTCACACAGTTTTTTACTCAGGACACCTAGCAGACCTTCTTTGAAATGTATTTGCCTCCACATGACAACACACAGATACACACATAGACACACAGGAACACACAGATCCATACAGGCACACACTGAGACACACACAGACACATACACACACATCCTAGGTCCCATTTCTTTCTTTCTTTCTTTTTTTAAATTTCTTTTTGTTTTTTTGAGGTAGGGTCTCATTCTAGCCCAGGCTGACTTGGAATTCACTATGTAGGCTCATGGTGGCCTCGAACTCACGGCAGTCCTCCTACCTCTGCTTCCCGCGTGCTGGGATTAAAGGCGTGCACCACCATGCCAGACTAGGTCCCATTTCTTTCACATCACGTTGTTGGATTTGGTCCCTCATTAAACTTTAGTGATTATCCTCCTTGCACCAAACACCAAGCCTCTCTGTGTCTGTGGTGGTTTGCATCAGATGCCCCCCTCCTCATAAACTCACGTGTTCTGAATGCTTGGTTCCCAGCTCATGGCAATTTAGGAGGTTGAGCCTTTCCAGAGGAGGTGTGTTGTTGGAGGCTTCGGGGTGCTATAGTCAGCCCTTCCTCGCTAGAGTTCAGCTCACTCTCCTGCTGCTGTTGTCCACCGGCTGGGGCAGAGCTGATGTCCAGCCTCTTCTCATGACACACTTTCCCCTGTTATTTAAATTTGTATATTCCCCTTGACACTGTAAGCCTGAAATAAACCCTTTTCTCTCCTAAGCTGCTTCTGGTTGGGTGTTTGCCCAGCAGAATGAAGGTAACTGCAGCAGCGTGTCTGGAATTTTCATCACCAAGTGAGGATAATATACACATGCTCAAATGTGACTGCACATAATGCAGTTCCTGATTTTACAGCCCCATCTTTTCCTCACCTCCTCAGTTAGCAGCATGTGCTCTCTTCATGGTTACCTTGCCTTCACTTGTTACAGAAACGATTTGACATTAGCAGCTAGCAACCCGCCCTCCTTCCGCTTGTTCCCTTAGAGTTTTTCTTCCTAGGTGTAAATGCTTACAAGCTATAATGACACGAAGTTTCTTTTTTTTCATCTTAGCTTTAAATAGTAAACCCTTCTCCACACTACTGCCTAGTTTTTATCTTTAGCTCTTGTAATAACTGTACTTTATTGACTATTTGTACCATAACTTCCTCAAACAGTTCCCCACAGTGGCCCTTGTAGGTAATATTTAAAATTTAGGTTAAAAACCAACAATGCAACAAGGATCACAATTTATAGAACTTTCCCTTCATTTTGTTTTTTTTTTAACATAAATCCCTCCATGTACAATTACTGGAAAGAAGGATGCAAATATCATTAAAAAACATAACCAATAAACCTATTTATTTTTCCTGAATTGGCCCTTATGCAGAAAATGGCTCCTCCCCACTGAGGTACTTTTTATCCCTGAGATTCAGCGATTCTAAAAGCCTCCTGATTCTTAAGAAGCTGCAGCATGCTGCATGTAGACATGGGTTCCTGGTTTGCTAGGGTAGGACATCTGAGCTGCTGAGGAGGGAGGGAACTCTGGGCAAGCTGGCAGTGCTCCCCATCATCCTGGTGGACAGACGGATGGACAGCAAATATGACTCTTTCTTTCTCCCTGTTCCCTTGAATTGACCCCATCAGAAGGACTTTACTTCTGAACCCTTGCACAGAGATCCCCTTCAAATCAGCAGGTCCCAGAATCCTTAGCAGGGATAGCAGACAACAGGCTGGATGGATGGGGTTTCGTGGAGGATGGTCCAGCTTTAGACTCAGCCAGTGAGACAAGCCCATTCACTATTGTGCTCAACTGGAAATGGGGAAATGGTTTCGCTGATGTTTCTATTCTGAAACTCCCCAGAGAAGGTGGATAATAAATAAGTGACAATAACAGATTGTGCCCTGTCAGCGCAGGCATTTCTTTGCCCCCAGAGAATTGATTTTTAATAACAGTGCGGATGACATGTGGCAGGAGTTGTCGCTGACATGGGTGTTTTGTGGACCTCAATAAATCACATCAGCCCAGAGACTAGATCCGAGAATGGACTGGGCTCACTGGGTGCTGTATGCTGATGGCTGGGACTGTAGAAAGAATCCTGGGGCTCTGAGTCAGGAGACTAGACTCTGCCTCCTCTGGACTGTGGGGTCTGGAGTTACTTCACCAGCCATGCCTCAGTTTCCCCTTCTTTAAAATGGGCAATTTTGTCCTCTCAGTTTTACAGTACTGTTGCAAAAGGTCAGGAGAAGGCATAGCCAGGCATAGTCCCATTAAACATGGAGATTTCTGTGGTAGTAATAATGGGCTGTCAAGAAGTTGACAGGCTTAGGGACAGAGAATCTGGCATCTCTACAGTCATGAGAAGATTCAACTGCCAGTGCCTTTCCTTTCCAACAAAATAGGTGCAAGGTATTATACTGAGTGAGGTATCACTATACTAAGTGAGGTATTAATATAATAAGTGAGGTATCACTATACTGACAGAGGTATTATTATAATAAATGAGGTATCACTATGCTGAGTGAGGTATCACTATCCTGAGTGAGGTATCACTATCCTGAGTGAGGTATTACTATACTGAGGTATTACTATGCTAAGTGAGGTATTATTATAATAAGTGAGGTATCATTATACTGAGTGAGGTATCACTATGCTGAGTGAGTATTATAATAAATGAGGTATCGCTTCTCGGCCTTTTGGCTAAGATCAAGTGTGTAATAAATGAGGTATCACTATACTGAGTGAGGTATTATTGTAACAAATGAGGTATCACTATACTGAATGACGTATTAGTAAAATAAATGAGGTATCACTATACTGAGTGAGGTATTATTATAGTAAATGAGGTATCACTATACTGAGTGAGGTATTATAATAAATGAGGTATAACTATACTGAGTCAGGTATTATTATAATAAGTGAAGTATCACTGAGTGAGGTATCACTATACTGAATGAGGTATCACTATGCTGAGTGAGATATCACTATACTGAGTGAGGTATTATTATAATAAGTGAGGTATCACTATACTGAATGCGGTATCACTATACTGAGGTATCACTATACTGAGTGAGGTATTATTATAGTAAATGAGGTATCACTACATTGAGTGAGGTAACCCAGGCCCAGAAAGGCAAGCACCACATATTCCCTTGCATATGCAGATCCTAGGTTTGAATTTTTAGATGTGTGTATTTAAGTTGGAGTGAGTGTACGGGTGAGGAAGCTAGAAAGAAGCCCCTGAGTAGGGGTGGGGGTAAAGAGGTTGGGGGGGTAGGAGAACATATGAAAGTACAGAGAGTAGTAACGGGGGAAAAATTTAAGTAGGGATAGGGGTGGGGGAATTGGGAAAGGTAGAGATGTGGGGGGAGAGGTTAACCAAAACTAAGAACATATGGAAAAACCATATGTAAACCCACCACTTTGTAAGCAAATTAAAAATATATTAATACAAAAATATAACTTCTAAAACTGTTTGAATGAATACACCCTACATGGGTGGATAATGCTGCTGCCAGAAGCCATGGGTTATTAACTGAAAACCCCAGTGTCAGGAGATACTGCCTAATGAATTGCTGGACAGAAAGCTCTTATAGAGGCCATTGCCATTGCTTTTATTTGCCTGTCAAAACCATATGGTAAGCCCCTTTACTGAAGGCACCACACATTTTGGTTTCAGGATGTAGAGAAATCAAGCTGGAATTGAGCTGAAGCTTCCTTTCTGCTGTCTAGCTTTCATAGTGCCAGAAGGTGTGATGCAGACGTCATCAACAGTCTTACTCAGCTGTGGACCCTGTGTTGTGTGTTCTACAACCAACCTGCCAGGCATAGGACCACGACTGGTACTGTGGGGGCAAGTGACCACTTTCTGATTGGATGGGAAGCCTGCTCCACAGAAGGAATTCATGCCTGGTCCTATAAACCTGGTCAGAAGCCTGTGACTGGGGAGATATTGGCCCTGGGAGGGGGCGTCTACTTCTGTTACTTTGCTAAGTGGACAGGCTATCCAACTGCCTTCTAAATGTTTCCTCATACCCATAGATCGAGAGACTGGTGCTCTCGGCTCACTCCCAAGTTTGTTTTTTGCAGTGGATAAAGGTGATGCAGGGGACTAAGAATAAGTGACCGGTGAGTGCTCAGCCCTCACTGGGACATCTATATCCCTCCCTCCAAGGCTCAGGGGGAAGAGGGGACAAAAGAATGTAACAGTTGGAGGATGGGTGGGGGAGGGCTGTGGATTGCAGTCCTCTGGACATGACATTGCTCTATCACTCAGGAACTCACAGCAGCTATGGTTTCTTTCACAAAATGGAGCCTGTCAACATTCCATCAAGGATGGGGGAGGGGCACATGAGATTCCACCCCCTTCCAGAGGAGCTATTAGCTGTTCGTGATTGCTAGGGAGGAGGAGTCAGATGCTGCAGTGGTGTAGCCCCTGGCCAGTTGCCTATACTCACCCCTCACCAACCCAAGCTTCTGTAAGCAATCGTGTTTTTTTTTTCATTGTCCATAATGAGTTACATTATTTAGTGGGAAAACAGTGAGTTGTTATCCCCAATTCCCCGGTGCCCCCCCTCCCCCATGCAATCATGGTTTAACTCAGTGGGTCATACACAAACACACACCAAGACATGAACGTAGGAAGGGGGATTATTAGCTGGGAAGGGGATAAGAAGGCACTGGTGAATACGATCAAAACACTATGTACATGTATGAAATGGTCAAAAGTAAAATAAAATAAAAATAGATACAAGGTCGGAAGGCACACAAATCAGGTGGCCCCTGGGACCTAGCGCTGGGGGTAGCATCGGTGTCCTCTTGTTCTAGCAAGTTACACGTGAGAATCGTAATGAATGAATATTTATTACATGTTTACAGAGGCCAAGATCTGTGTTAAACGCTTTATATGCAACATCTCATCTAATCCTCCTAAGACCCTGTGAGGCAATTACCATCATTATCTGATTTTCTGGGTGAGAAGCCTCATAGTGAGGGAGGGAGGGGCAGAGCACCGTGTAGAAAGAAGGACTCTGGGGCCTTCTAGCCTGTATGTGGAGCTCATCTGCTCCACGTGGGCTGTCTTCCTCACAGGTGTGGTGCAGAGCCAGGCAGGCAGGCAGGCAGGCAGGGAGGGTGGGATAGGTGTGGATGCTGCAGACTGCACAATCCTGTCGGAAGTGACAGAGATGCAGAGCAGAGGTAGGACCCAGTGTGGCCAGGACTTCTGATTTCCCAAGAGAATGTGAAAACCCAGATGGGCTGGAGAAACCTCATGATATTTAAATGCTGGCAACTTGTTAAAACTGTGATTTTTTTTCTTTCTTTTTTTCTTTTCTTCTTCTTCTTCTTTTTTTTTTTTTTTTTTTTTTGGCTTTTTGAGGTAGGGTCTCATTCTAGCTCAGGCTGACCTGGAATTCACTGGAGTCTCAGGCTGGCCTCGAACTCACAGCAATTCTCCTACCTCTGCCTCCTGAGTGCTGGGATTAAAGGTGTTTGCCACCACGCCTGGCTGTTTTCATTTTTTAAAAATATCTTTTTGGTGTTTATTTTGAGAGAGAGAGAGAGTGAGAGAGACAGAGAGAGAGAGACAGACAGACAGACAGACAGACAGAACATGAACCAAGGCCTCTTGCCACTGCAAATGAACTCTGGCCATATACACTACTTTTGCATACTGGGGACTAGGGAATTGAACCCTGGGCCATCAGACTTTTCAAGCACATACGTTTAACCACTGAGCCATTTCCCCAGCCCTGTTTTCAGTTTTTTGAGATAGGGTCTTGCAATGTAGTTGGCCTCAAACTATGTAGTCCAGGTTAGTCTTGAACTGATGATCTATCCTCCTGCCTCAGCCTCCTATAGGTAAGGATTACATGTGTGTGCGACCACACCTAGCCCTAAACTTTTTTTTTTTCCAAGGTAGGGTCTTACTCTAGCCCAGGCTGACTTGGAATTCACTATGTAGTCTCAGGGTGGCCTTGAATTCATGGTGATCCTCCTACCTCTGCCTCCTGAGTGCTGGGATTAAAGGCGTGCGCCACCACGTTGGGCAAACTTTTGTTTTTGAATAAGACTCTGTCTTTTCTTTTTGTTTTTAGATAGGGCCTTGCTCTAGTCCAGCCTAACCTGGAATTCACTATGTAGTCTCAGGGCAGCCTCCAACTCATGGCAATCCTACCTTTGCCTCCAGAGTGCTTGGATTAAAGGCATGCACCACAATGCCTGGCTTGAATAAGACTCCATTGTCTATGAGCTGGGCCGTATGCCAGTAAATAATGCCTTTGTCTCTTCACAGAGGGGACCCTGTTGTGCCACTCCTTTGAATCCAGAGGGAGCATCTATGCTGTGAGCAGCCTGTGGCCCCATGCTCCAGCAGTGTTCACCGGAGGAAGGAGAGAGCCACAAATCCTAATCCTTGCAGAGGTAAAACAGACTTCAAGAAGCTAAGGGATCACCTCAAGGTTGTACTATTAAGTATACTGGACTCCAGCAATGGCTGACTCTCAGGGATATACTCTATCCCGCAGAGCAAATGAAGGTGCTGGGTGAGAAGGTATGCACAAAGGAGAGTGAGGAAAGGAAAGTTCAATGTACTTCCAGCTGTGATCCAGGGTCATATACCTTGTGGTGGTTTGACCCAGGTGTCCCCCATAAACTTATGTGTTCTGACTGCTTGATCCCCAGCTGATGGCAATTTTGGAATTGGAACTTTGTTGGAGGTGTGTTGTTGGGGGCAGGTTTATGGGTGTTATAGCCAGCTTCCCCTTGCCAGTGATTGGCACACTCTCCTGTTGCTGATGTCCACGTGATATTGGCCAGGAGGTGATATCCAGCCTCTGCTCATGCCATTGTTTTTTCTGCCATCATGGAGCTTCCCCTCGAGTCTATAAACTAAAATAAACCTTTTCCTCCACAAGCTGCTTTGGTTGGGTTCTTTGTGCCAGCAACGAGAAGGTTAACTACAATATAGGTCAACCCCAGGGCATGACAACTTACAGCACTCGGAGAGACCGCAGCCCGTTGAAGGCATGGATGGGGATGCATCTCAGCCGGTTGTAGCTCAGGATCCTGTGGAAAGGGAGACGTGAGCCTATGGCTGGCCCTATTCTCCTGGGGTCACTGTCTACACTGTGGACCCGTCAAAGCAGGTGGTTCCTCCAATTTCCCAGTTTGAGTTTATTGACAAAGGAACTTCTCTTACCATTCCAGGAAGTTCAGTAGCTTCCATTTTCCATTCTCCCCCATGTTCCATAGCAGGTTGGCTTTCCAACAACATCCCCACCACCTCCCTCCACTGTCAAATGGCTTGTGCTTATAATAGACAAAGCCCATGGGAAACAAATGGGTCCAAACAAAGCACAATCATGCAGGGAAAGACATGCACACACCCCAGAAGGTATTCCAAAGACAGCTTTCTTCAGAGGCAATTAGCTCCCACTTCCTTTGTCTGCCAGAGAGTGAAGCCCTAACCTCCTTCACTTTTCTTTTGATGACCAAGGTCTGCCCTTGGCTAAGCATTCAACATGGAGTGTCACAGGGTACTCACAGGGTAGAGAGGTGGGACAAGTTGCTGAAGGTGTAATTGGTCAGCATGCTGATGCTGTTGTTGCTCAGGTCTCTAGGAAGAGCCAAACAGAAGGTTATGTGTTACCAGGAGCTGCATCAGAGGTAGACCATTCCCCACTCTACACATCTGTTCCATCTCTAATCCCCCACCCACTCACCTATCTGTCCATCCACCCACTCACCTATCTGCCCATAAACCCACTCACCTATCTGCCCATCCACCCACTCACTTATCTGTCCATCCACCCACTCACCTACCCACTTGCCCATCTGCTATCCACCCACCTACTCATCTATTCATTCATCCATCTATACTCTTACTCGTTTCCTATTTACTCTCTTCCTCTCATTTGTCAGCTCTTCCACCTACCCATTCATCCACCCACTCACTCATCCATCCACCCACTCATTTATTACTCTCCCACCCACTCATCCACCCACTTACCCACACATCTATCACTCACACACCCACACACCCATCTATACACTTACCCACCTCCTCCATTCTCATCTGTCCACTCTTTCGTTCAAGCACCACACATCCATCCAAATGTTCATTTTTCCATCCACACAATTGCTCTTTCATCCACCCACTTATTTATTCATTTAACGATTCAATCATTCAATTATATGTCTATTTGCTTCATTTTACTAAAACACAACATTTCTCAACTAGCCTCCCCTCTCCAACATTCCTTTTTTTTTTGTGACCTACTGAGTTTAATTAGGTTTGCATGCATGATCCTGTATGGGAGTGTTATTAACTGGGGCACGCCCTACCTCTCCTCCCAGAAACCATTAACTGTCAATATCTCCTTTGGGAGGGCTTGGGCCCTCATCATCTGGTAAGCTTTGAAATGTTTTGATGCTCGGGTACCCTGCCTGTACATTCTGTCTTAGATGCTGGAGGTGAGCGTGGCAGTATTTAATACCGTCACTTGCTCTGCCTCCTCCTCAGGTGTTTTTCCAACCAACTGAAGTTCATGACCAGAGCAGCTGTTCTCAACTGGGGGCACTTTTGCACCCCCAAGAGATCTGGTAATGTCTAGAAGCACTTTTAGTCGTCACTCCTGGGCAAGGTATCACTGGCATTTAGCAAATGCCAGAGGCATTTCTGAGTTACCATAACACTCCCCAACCATGGATAATCTGTTCTCAAATGTCCAGAGCTTCAAGGCCAAGAGATCTTCATCTGGATACTAGTGTCAGGGAATTCAGGAATCCAGGCCCAAATAGCTGGCTTTCTTCCACCTTTCATCAGCAGGTCCCCAACTTTCTTTGTGAAAGAACCCCCCCCCCCCATGTAGACTGGCTCCCTGCCTTTCTATATGCAGACACGGTTATCTTTCAATTACCACTTGCTCAACAAATCATTTTGCATCCTTCTGGGACCCATGGAAGCAAGACAGGAAGTGTTGAGGGATTAGGCTCACAAACCTTGTCCATGCCCAGCACCCCTGCTTCCCATTCAAAGTTATCCCAGATCTCAGAAGATAACTAGATAGTACTAGCAGAGGAGGAAGATAACTAGATAGTACTAGCAGAGGAGGAATAAATGCCTCTGTGCCTCTGGCAGACCTCTGTGTGGCCACAGCTTTCAAGAAGCTAGGGGCCCAGGAGGCTCAGGAACTAGTGTGGAGGCTGGAAGGTCAAAGCCAAGCAGGAAAGTGGTTCAGATGGCCCACAGTTCATGCTCTGCGTACTACTGCTTGTTGGTCTTCCTGAGTGACATGGTCTCTTCCTCCTGGCTTCTTCTCCCTGCCCACCTGGGATGCGGCTGACCAGGTCCCTGTGCTACTCCAGGAGGGAAAAACAAATGCCACCCAATGGCAGGATCCTTACATCAGTGTCAGGTGTCGGAGGGTGGACAGCTCTCTGGGCACTGCGGTTAAGTGGTTTCCTTCTAGGTACCTGAAAGAGAGGTGCAGAGTAACAGTACTGGGAAAGAGACACTACACACTGGTCACTTCTGCAGAGAAGACTTCCAGGCGAGGCTGGCTTCCTGTGTCACCTTTTTAGAGCTCGTTTTATCCCTCCCAAGCACATCTACACTTGTCATTGTAGTTTATTTGTGTGATTATTCAACTAATAACGTTTTTCTTCACTGAACGGGTGAGTTTCATGATGGCAGGTTTCTTGTCTAAAACTGCCCACCATTGGATCCTGGCAGGGTTCTTTGCACAGCTGATACCAAGTAAGTGCTCAGGACATTCAATGAACCAAACACTCACTTTATGTTGAGATGTCACAATAACACTCAGGAGCATTTGAGGAGGCAAAGTTTCTGAGATGTAAAAACACTTCCCAAGGTCACACAGCAAGCAAGTAGTTGAACCTAGCTATGGAAATATACTTCTTTCTCACTAAAAAACACATAGATTGAAAGGAAAAAGAGAGTTTGGGCAAAAGTACCCTGTGGGAGTGGATAATGCTAAGCCAAGAAGCTATAAATTGTTCCAAGAAGGCCTGATATGGTTATGGCATATTGGATGTGTCCTCTTGATCCTTGGTGCTTTCCTGTGATCAACCAGAACCCATTTCTGCCCTCAGGGAGATTGAGAGGAGCTTAACCATAAACACACTTACACTGTGGCCTCAGGCTGAGGAGCTCAGAGAATGCATCAGGCACAAGCATTTATTGAACTGTTCTGTGCCACTTATTGTGTATACCGGTGAGTAAAACAGCCATGATGTCAACTAAAGGGAGAGAAAGCAGGGGCGTCCACAAAAGAGAAACACATGATCAACTGTAGCCCGTGCTCTGGGGGAATGTTTGAGGGAGTGAGGTGGAGAATGCCAAGGGATCAGAAGCTCTGCTTTGCTGTTTGGTCTGGTCTCTTGGAGACTAATGATGGAGCCTCACCCTATGCGATTGCCTCCAGCCTGCCATCTACCTACATGAGCTCCATTTGTCTCTGGAGTACCCTGATGGATGGACGGATGGGCGCAGGACAGACTACAGAGGGCTCTGTCAGATCTGAGAGGGGCTGGGCAGCCCTTCTCTCCTAGGCTGTGAAGTCACCGTACTACAATGCATGTCACCAAAGGGAAACTTAGCCGTTTATCTGACTTTTTAAGAAACCTGGAGAAATCAGAGGCAGCCATGGAGTTTTCCAAACAGGCAAGTTTCCATGATGTGCTTAGCATAGTCCCTCAGCTATGGTCTTTATTTTTATTTTTTAAAAATATTTATTCATTTTCAAGCAGAGAGATAGATAGATAGATAGATAGATAGATAGATAGATAGAGAGAGCACACCAGGGCCACCACCTTGTTGGTCTGGCTTATGTGGGTCCTGGGGAATTGAACACGGGGCCTTAGGCACTGGAGGCAAGTGCCTTACCCTCTGAGCCATCTCTCTAGCCCAGCTTTGGTCTTTATTCAATAGAAGGGACATCCCCCAGCCTGGTGTTGACAGATCTGCTATTCCCTGTCTCTGCCTCACAAGCAAGAGACCAATCTGCTTTTTTTCTCATTAGGACTGTGTTGCAGTCAGCTTTCTAGTTGCTGCGCAGAGAGAACCCAAGCAAAAGCGGCTTGTAGAGGAATGGGTTTATTTGGCTTACGGACTCGAGGGGAGACTCCATTCTGGCAGGGAAAACGATGGCATGAGCAGAGGGCTGGACATCACCTCTGCCACAGCACTGCAAACAGCGGCAGGAAGGTGTGCCAAACACTGG